>JAMKYM010000749.1:0-30364 GCA_026541065.1 Canavalia ensiformis
TCATTTGCTTACATTAAGCCCTTATTTGTAGAAAAAGGAAGTGGGGCCGCTTGTTTCCAGCCACGCTCAACCAAGCTCTTAACCTAAGCCTGTCTTCTAATCTAAATAACCTATTCTTATTCCATGTTGGAATAAGTTATTCCCACTTTTACAACTTCTCAAAGAAAATACAACCAAATTTAAAATTAGAAAATTTAGTTTTATTATCCTAAGCCAATTTCTTGAAAGTTAATTTCATGCCTGCATCATCCTCTCTAAAAGCATTCACCGAATATAATCACCACCTAGAAGCAAAGGACACAACAAGAGTAGAAGAGAAAGGTTATGAAGAAAGAAAATTATGGAGAATTCTGGTGATCAAATACGAATCCCTTTAATTTTTCAAATAGTCGTAGGTTACTTGGAAAGCAAATTTGACTTAGAAACAAAAAGTTGATTCGATCTACAAGCTCATAGCTTACAACAAACATGCCCCAAGTAAACTTACGTGCCATCCATTTTCTTTCCTAAAGAGACCTTGTGTAGTGCTATGAATATTTATAATTACTAACAAATTAAGCATCCAGATGGCTATCACAAAACAAGGATTGAAGCAAGTTAGGACCTGAGGAGGAGAATTACTCATCATCAGAAGCATATGGTGATAAAGGTGATAATCTAGGCATATGAATGGGATTCACACATGATCTCCAACAAATTTTGCAACAATGGTGTCCCAATGTTGGTAGAAGGCTGGAGTTTAATCTCTAATAATTTTGTAAAGGAGAACATTTCAACCCCTACATAGATGAAAGGAATTTGAGAACACTAGTGCACTAAGTTTTCTTGATGTTCAATACCCCTTACAGGTGGCAACCCTGCAGGTAACTCTTTTGGGAATACATTTCTAAACTCTTCTAGAAGTTCACTAGACTCATAGGTCTGGTTGAGTATCCAAGCAATACGCCTTTGCATATGAGCATGTACATGGGTTGTCTAGCTAGAAGAGTTTGCCTACTTTCTCCTTAGATTTGAGAAGTTGGTTTATCCTTTTCTGCTCATGTCCCTTCATCTTTTTTTAAATTCTTTCCTTTAACCCTCATTTTCTTCTCTCTTTTCTTTTCATGTGTACTTGATCTTTGCAACACCTTCACTAGGGGCCACAGGGAACCAAGGTGTACCTCTGGGAATTTGAGAACAAAGGAATACCTACTGCTTACGGCCCACCGCATGGTGAATCCTTCCTTATCAAACTGCCATGGCTCTCCCAAGAGCACATGTGACTTGCTTCCATGGGCACAACACTCGTAAGTTATCATTGGTGATGCCTACCTATTGAGTGAAAGAGCAGACTTCTCAGTGATCCACTAAGAGGTCCCCATTGTCACTCGGAACCATTGCACTCGCAAGGCTTCTCGGATGCTGGGGTAAGGGCTTAATCCTAGTTGAAATTTGTACTGGCTCTCCACTAGCCATGTAATGCTTGGCAACTTCCATGACCCAGCTATAATTCAAAGAACATATCTTCCCCAATCACACACCTTGTGAAAAATATTTTCTTGCTCTCATCTTTCCCTGACCATGCTTCCTAGTAATCTCCTAACAACAAGAAGATCACCTTAGGGGCGCCTTGACCTTCTTCACTAGAAGAGCTAAAAGCATCTACAGAGCTAATTGACTTTTCATAGATTCAAAGATGAGACTTGTCCATTAGCATCTCTAAGGATCATGCTCTTCTTGTTAGGGCATTGAGAGGCAATGTGCCTCGTCCCAAACATTCTTGAAACACTTAATGGATGATTCCTTTTTATCTGAGTGGATGGGGTGTTGGCCTTTTTCTTTCGATCTTTAATTTCCCCTAGATTCTTTAGGCTTAAAAGGGAACATCCTTGTGGCCTTCCTTCCTCTTATTTTCCTTCCAAGAAGGCTTTAAGGTTGAGTATCTACTCTTACCTTTTCTATCGATTGTTCTACCTTTTGGGCTTGGTGGTAGAGTTCATTCAAACTCATATAGTTGTGGAGTTCCACAACATCCCTAATCTCATCCTTAAGCTCCTTCATGAATCTTGCCATTCTAGCCTCTCATTCTTCTATGTTGGCTCTAATGATGGCTACCTCCATATTTGTAGTCTTTCAACAGTCCTATTACCTTGGTTAATCTTTGGGAGCCTATTATGAAGCTCCCTAAGGTAATGAGGTGGTACATACCTATTCTCTAAGGATGTTTCATTTCTTCCCAAGTCTCGATAGGATGAAACCTTCTCTCTTTCACTATGTCACCAAATCAAAAGCATAGTCGAAAATTCAAGACTAGCTTAGCTTTACCCTATGTTCCTCCCTCACTTCATAGCACATGAAAATTTGCTCTTACCTTCAACTCCCATGATAGGTAGATTTCAGGGTCATTCAACCTGGAAATTTTGGAATTCTAAACTTGGTTCCATCTATTCTTTCTTGGTTTCCATTTTCTCTCCTACCTCTATTCCTAATCCTAGAAGAAGCCTCGACTATGATGCATAGAGAATGCTCCATCTCTACTTCTATGATCCTACTCCTAGATGAATTCTAACCTAAACGGAGACCCAGATGATTTTATCACTCTCATGCCTACCTTGATTCCCAACCCTGTGATTATTCCCCAACTTGGTTTCTTCTAGGGGATTCATAGAATTCTTCTTGTGAAGTTCCTCCTAGGTGAATCCAATGTTATTTTTGTTTTTCTTAGAACTACTAGACCCTTTCATTTTGTTTTTTTTTAAACAAAGTCTCATTCCTGTTTTTCTAGTTCATGATCTTCAAATTGTTCACTTTGTTTTCTTAACATTTTTTCAAAGGTTTGCAAGGCTTCTAGTTGTAACCTATTGAAGCTAGGTGGATAATCATTTTCACTCATGATGCTCTCCACTTTAAAGACACAAGATATGAAACAAATCAATTAAGAAAATCACAAATATTCCTAGTAAAAATTCACCATATAAAACATTTGAACAATTAAGAAATTAAAATGCAGAAAGTTAATTGGTTTTTTACACAAACCAAGGTCGATAGGGAAAGATAAGTAACAAGTAGTCACATAGGATAAGTTGTAAACCTAGCAATTATGGAACCCCTTATTACTCCTTTCAACAAGCACACTTAGACTCCCTTATGGCTCCTTAAAACCATTGCCTTGAACTTACACACAATTACTAACATAATTACAAGGAAAAATTCCTAAAGTACAACTAAATCAAAAGGATTACAATATTATAACCCTACTACAACCAAATTCTAAAATTACACCAAAAAAAGAAAGTCCTAAGAGAATCTAATCTATTACAATGGGTAGAATTCTTCAAGTCAAGCTTCAAGTCCAAGTCTTCTCCAAGTTCAGCTCCAAGTCAAACAATTTCTTTCTTAGGGATGCATACAAAATTAAACAAAAGAATGCTTTGCAAACAAGAAATTGTTAACACAATTAAAACCACTCATTTCCTTCACCAAGTGTTTTTACTCTTAGTCACCTGAATCTGGTGTCTTACTTTACCCTCAAGAAAAGACACACATGTTCAACTTAAAATTGTAGGCCTTGATGTTTCCAATGCTGGTAAACTCAACTCATCCAGATTCAAGAATGGACAAAACAGAGAATTTTAGGGACAAACAAGAAACTCTTATCACAAAAATTAGCTAAACTCAGTGGATTAAATTGTGACAAACTAAAATTCAAAAGAAGGCAACAATTAAAAGCAGAAAAAAGGCACTCAAAAAGGAATTCAAGAAGGATGAATGGATTACAAACTTGTGAATTGTTCTTAGAACTGAACTTAACCTTTCTTTTGAAAGAAAAATCATTCATATGCATCATAGTTCATTCAAGAGGATAAATCCAACTCAAGTTGTTCAACACACTTCAATTGATCCCAAACTCAACAAAATATTACAATTGAAATACAATAAAAATGAAACTCAAGATCATTCAACTCTGGAATTTGTTTTTTACTTTTTTTTTGAAAAAATTACGCCCAACGTTTACTTTTTTGCACTGCCTATTCCCAGAGGAGTTGTGCACGTTTACTTTAGCATCGGCCTATTAGCCCCCAAGACATTTATTTTTCTACACCTTGACTGTAGTTGTGATTTTTTCATCTTGCATTAAACTTTTATGAGTATTAAAGTTTCCATCTTGCTTTGCACTGTCTTAATGGGCCATTCTCCTTCATTCTAAACTTAACAAGGTCTTTTTTATGTTCACTTTCCTATTTCAAAACATTTTTTATTAGAGCAAGATAGCTGTGATGATTTCACATTTTCTTCTATGTTGAGTATATGACTCATTACACAAGCAAAAACTTATGCAAAATTTATAGTTTCTAAGATCCTCCAATTTATTAGGGCAAGCATTTTTTTCTTGCATCGGAATATGAAAAAGTATTTCATTCAACTTACATCTTCAAGATTGCCAATAAGGATTTCGCACCCATGCATTTTTATCTTTTACCTCGACATAATTTTGTTCTGCTACTTTACTCACTTCTACCGTGATAATATAAACTAAGACAAGGATAATATGATGAAATTGTGAACACCGAATTATGTCAGAGATAAATTTAAAACCCAAAATAAATCATTTTGTTTTTTAGTATAAAATCAAAAAATAAAAAAAAAAAGAATAGAAAAAGAAATAAAAATAATTTTTAGTTAAGAATTTAGTTAGAAAGTTAGTTGGATTAGTTAATGATGATTAAGAATTAGTTAGAAAAAAAAGAAAAAAAATGAAATGAAAAATAATTTTTTAGTTAAGAATTTAGTTAGAAATTTAGTTGGATTAGTTAATGATGGTTAAGAATTAGTTAGAAAAAGGAAAATAACAAAAAAAATAGAAAAAGAAAAATATAAAAATAAAGAAAATAATGAAAAGAAAACAAAAAAAGAGAAAAATTAGAAAACAAAAGGGAAAGTTTCTTTACTTCTAGAAAATTTTTCCCCTTTTTTCCCTTTATTTTTTTGAAAATTTTATCTATAAATAGGGACTTTCATTTAGTTCAAGGGGGGATTTTCACTTAAAAATATTTTCATAATTTCCAAGGAGGAGAGAGAGGAGCACTTTGGAGTCAGGGGGGGTTTTTAGATTTTTCCTAGGAGGAGCAACTAAAGAGACTCTTGAATTCTACATCAATTGAGCACCTTCTGACCTCCATGGAACCAGTTATCCATCACCTTCCCAAGATGCAATCAAGTGGCATTGAATAACATCAATGGAGTTAGATCTTTTCTATTTCGTTTAATTTTTTGTGTCTTCTGTGATTTCCGAGTTCATCTTCGTCTCTGTTTTCATTTTCATTTTGATCGGTCAAATGATCTCCAATTTCAGTGATTTTTGCTGCGTTCTCTTCGTCTTTCTCTCTAGTTTCTGGAATGATATTTTTTGTCTAATTTGGATCTGAAATGAAGTCTCTATGACCTGATTACTGAAGGATGTTCATCTTGATGCGCAAATGAACCTAACTGTTGAGATTTGTGCATGTATGCTGTTTTAGTTGATTTTTGTCAAATTTGTTTTGTTTGATTCCTATAACCTATATCTTTCAATTTTTTTGGTTTTAAATTATTATCTACCAAAAAATATTTCTAAAATTCTGAAATTTGCATTCAAATTTTGGCGCCAAATTTTCGAGAGTTAATCTTCGTTTCCGTTTTTCGTTTTCATTTTTGATCGGTCAAACGATCTCGATTTTGGTGCTTTTGTTGCGTTCTCTTCGTCTTTCTCTCTAGTTTCGGGAATGGTATTATTTGTCTAATTTGGATCTTAAAATATGATTTTTTATGGCTGAATTACTGAGGTATGTTTGTCTGGTTGCAAAATGAACTTTATGTTGTTGGTTTGTGCATAACTTGCTCATTTCTTGTCTGATTTTATCAAACTTGTTTTGTTTTATTCCTATGATCTATGTCTTTTAATTTTTTGGTTTTAATTTTTCAGATCTACCAAAAAATATTTTTGAAAAATTTGAGATTTGAATTCAAATTTTGGCGCCAAAACTTCGGTGTTCTTGAAGTTCATTTTTGTCTCTGTTTTCGTTTTTGTTTTTTGATCAATCAAATGATCTCCGATTTCAGTGATTTTTATTTCTTTATCTTTTCTTTCTCTCTAGTTTCAGGAATGATATTATTTGTCTAATTTGGATCTAAAATGAAATTTCTATCACCTGATTTTGAAGTATGTTCATCTTGATTTGTAAAATGAACCTAGCTCATTTGATTTGGGCATAACTTTCTCATTTCTTTGTTAGATTTGTGTCAAACTTGTTTTTTTATTACTGTAGTCCGTATCTTTCGATTGGTTGGTTTTTAATTTTAAGATATACCAAAAAATATTTTCTAAAAATTACGAGATTTGAATTCAAATTTTGGTGCTAAAATCTCTCGTGTTCTTGAAGTTCTTATGTAGATCTTGTTCTTTAAACTTGTTTAGGTATTAGTTTCCATGTGTGGATCCTTCTATATGTGTTTATTTCTGATTTGTTTATGTTTTATATGTCCTCTTTTAAATCAAGTCTTCCAAAAACATTTTCTAAACAACAACTTTCAAAGCTTTAAATGATCCAAGATCTCCGCAATGAACTCCAAAGTTGAAAGTGCAAAAGATACTTTGTCTTTCGATGTTCGAGAGAATCATGAGTGGTGCAGCCTCAACTTGCTTCGACTCTGTGCATGTGGATCGAAGATCTCTCTTCAAAATTACCTTTTTTTCAAAATAATTTTTAAAGCTTTAAAGATCCGAGATTCACGTAATGAACTCCAAAGTTGAAAGTGCGGCGTAATCCTCGCTTTCCTTCGTGTTGAGAATCATATAGTGTCATGCAACCCTCGCTTGCCTTCGCTCAGTGCATGTGGATCAAGACTCCCTTCCAAATTACCTTTTCTTAGTTTTTCAGCTTTCTTTAGATCCGAGATCTCACGCAATGAACTCTGGAAGTTGAAAGTGCAGATACCTCGTTTTTCTGATGTTCGGAGATCATATGAGTCGCGATTGCAACCCTTGCTTGCCTTCGACTTTCTGTGCATGTGGATCGAAGATCTCCTTCCAAATTACCTTTTTCTCAAAATAATTTTTAAAGCTTTAAAGATCCGAGATCTCACGCATTTAACTCCGAAAGTTGAAGTGCAAGTAATTTCTGTTTTTCGATGTTGAATCATATAATTTTGTGCAACCCTCGCTTACCTCCCGGGCTACTGTGCATGTGGATCGAAGACTCCCTTCCAAATTACCTTTCAAAATACTTTTTAGGGCTTTAAACGATCCTAGATCTGCACGCAATGAACCGAAGTTGAAAGTGCAGCATACCGTCTCTTAATTGTTCGGAGATTTATATGAGTCGCGTGCGGCGCTTCGCTTGCCAGCCCGGCTGCATTGCATGGGTGGGTCCAGGAACATATGTAAAAACTAAATATGTTTTAAATAATTCTAAGTCTCACGCGATGAGTTCTGTATACGAACTAGTAGCATACCCTACTGCTCGGGATTCAAGAATCATACGGGTCAGTCGTTCGTTTGCCTGGATCTGTGCGTATGTGGGAATTAGGATTTTTTTTTTTTTTGAAATATTCAAAATACTCGGCTTTTTTTTCAATCCCTTGAAGGTCAAGCCTTCTCAACCAGAGCTACGTAGCTCTTGAGTTTCCCATTGCACTGAATGCGTAGGAGCGGGGATCAAGTCTGTGCTATTTTCCATTTAACCTATTTATTTTCTATTCTATTTTAAGGGATCAAATAGTTTTCAAAATATCACGCTCGCTTTAAGGGTACCGTTCTTGAACGGGCGTAGGTTTCACACTTTCTACCATTATTCCTAACTGTTATTTTCAAGAAGTTTTTCCAGTTGCTTCCTTAAATAAACAAAGGCCCACATACAATTAAATTTATTTTTAAATTTCTAGCGAGTTCGCCTTGCCGGAATTACGGTTATGACAATGATTGGTGTTCTTCTATCATTGCTTGTTGACATATGAAAAATGTGAAAATGTAGTTGATTTATTAGTTTCTAAGATTAGCTATAGTTGTGATTTTTTCTCTTGCATTAATATGAGTATTAAATATTATAAATTATCACACAAGTGTTTTTTATTCCTTGCACCATAAACTAAGACTAGAAGATGTTTGATGATTATTTAAAAACGAGAATGAGAAAAATAGTTCCCAATTGGCAGCATTTTTCAACCTTTGGCTTTTAGTATTGAGGAAAGCGAAGACAATTTGTTATAATGCAGCGTCTTTTGTCCAGCGATTATACAAAAAATATTATCTTGCAAATGTTGAAAGCTTCTTCGCGTTTATTTTTTTAATTATTATTTAATTATTTAAATCATTTAATTTTTATTTATTATTTAATTATTTTTACAAAATTAATAATTTAATATAATAAGTAAATTTGCAAGTGATATTAAGAATATAAAATATTTATTAATAATTTTAATATGTATAAATAAATTATTAGCTAATTTTATATTAAATGTATTTTTAGTTCTTTCAATATTTTAAACTTTTAAATTTACTTTATCATCTTAAATTTACCTATTTTAATCTCCTTTCTTAAATATATACTCTTTTTTTTTATTAAAATAACATACACTTAACACGTATCAATATTTTACACATTAATTATAATAAGGTAAACATAATTGTTTTGAAAAATAAAAAATTAAATTTATTATTTTAAAATTAAAAATTTACATCAACAAACACAACACTACTAACACACTAGCACACAACAACCAGGAGCACATAGAACAGACACACAAACAAGTTAAATACAACACACACAAACAAGTTAAATACACACATAGAGACTAAGATAACTAAAAAACATACTCAGATAACATACATAAACACACACAAATAAAACATAAACACACAAAAGCATCACTCCTAAACAAACATATCTAAACCAAACATACACACATATCACATGATACAAACTACAAATATATACAACATACGCACTCACAAGCACATACAAATAACCAACCCTACACACACGAAGAAGAAAACAAACACATACAAGTGATAAACATACAACAAATTTATTTTCAACCAACAAATAGAAACAAAACATATACTTACAAAAAAAGGACAAGAACACAAACAAAAAAATACACACACAACAAACACTCATATACAAGAAGCACATACACAATTAAAGCATACACAACATAAATGTACAAACACAAAACACTACAATAATTATATATACACATTAAAGAGGCATACACTTGTACATAACATACAAACAAAGAGCATATAAAATACACGCACAAAGAACAGAGACAAACAAGCACAAAAAAAACCACAAAAACACCCAACACATATACACTTAGTCATAAAAAAACAATATAAAGAAGTGGAGCTCAGACAACAAATGCATACACAAATACTTTTAAACAACACATATAACAAGCACACAATTAACAAATACACAAACAAACAACAAATGTAGACATTCAAGTGACAACACAAAAAACACATATAGAAGCAATACACATGCACAAACATTCAAATAACATCAACGTAAAACAAATTTATTTTCAACCGATAAACCAAAAAAGATACAGTTACAAACAATAGACAAGAACACAAACAAAAATCATACGCACACAACAAACACTCACATTCAACATGCATACACTTGTATACAATATACATACAAAAAACACACAACATATATGCCGCAACCGTAATTACGACGAGACGACGAACTCGCTAAATGTTTGAAAATAGATTTTGATGATTTGATTGTGGAGTCGCCACCAAATTTTTGTTTAAGGGAAAAACATTTGGAAAAACCCTGACTCAAGGATGAGATTCGAAGTTCGGGAGTCGGTTACGAGTAGGGAAGGTGTTAGGCACCCCACACGCCTGTTCCAAGGAACAGTACCCTTAAACTAAGTGTGTGATTATTTGAAAATAGTTTGATCCCTTAATTAATTTGAAAATAAATAGGTTGATGGAGGTTAGCCAGACAGGACTTGATCCTGCTCCTACGTATTCCCCGGTGCAATGGGAAATTCAAGGCTGACGTAGTTCTGGTTTTAAGAGACTTGATCTTTTGAAGAAGCAGAGGGGTGATTTGAGGATAGGATTGATTTTTGAATAGACTAAAATTGCGTACTTGCATAACCCAAACCGTCGTAGGCCGGAGTGAGTTTGCACGAATTATAACGTGAACAACGAGAGAAAATTTTGCTGTTCATATTAGATTGTTTTAATACGAATCTTAGAGATTTAAAATAGATATTTGAAATAGCGTTTTCTAATGAGAGTTAGTAAATAGTGATTTTATAAAATTTATGCTTGCAAAAATCCAAATCGTCGTAAGCCGTATTTGGAATCCACAATTGAAACACAATGAGAGAAAAGGTCGCTTGTTAAGTGTTAAAATCTGTTTACACATTTTAAAAAGATATTTTGAAATACATTTTTTAGTGGAGTTAGTAAATAGTGATTTTCTAAAATTGCGTGCTTGCAAAATTCAAATCGTCGTAAGTTTGCATTTGAATCGCACGAATTAAAACACGAAACGCCGAGAAAGTTTGCTGTTCGTGTTAAAATCCCGCTTGCACACATTTTAGAAAATTAAAACACATATTTTGAAATAGACATTTCTTTTAGTAGAGTTAGTGAACAATGATTTTCTAAACTTGCGTGCTTGAAAAATTCAAATCGTCGTAAGCCGCATTTGAATCCGCACGAATTAAAACACAGAATAGCAGGGAAGGCTGCCTGTTCGTGTTAAAATCGGATTGCACACATTTTAGAAAATTAAAACAGATGTTTTTACAGAGTTAGTGAAGATAATGTTTCAAAAAAACGATTGGATTTAATTTAATAGTTACAGAACCAAAATTGGGCTTGACCCAAATTAAAAGTGTCGCAACCGTAATTCCGACGAGACGACGAACTCGCTAAAATTTAAAAAAAGAATTTGTTTGATTATTGTGGAGTCGCCACCAAATTTTTATTTGAGGGAAAAAGATTTGGAAAAACCCTAGATGAGATTTAGGTTCGGGAGTCGGTTACGAGTGGGGAAGGTGTTAGGCACCCCACTCGCTTGTTCCGAAAAACAGTACCCTTAAATCGAGTGTGTGATTATTCGAAAGTAGTTTGATCCCTTTTATTAGAGTGAAAATAAATATTTGGTGGAGGTTAGCCTGACAGGACTTGATCCTGCTCCTACGTATTCCCCGATGCAATGGGAAACTCAAGGCTTACGTAGTTCTGGTTATGTTTTGAAAGCTTGACTTTCGAAAGTGTTTGAAAGAGTGTTTGAAATGTGCTCGAAGGCTTGACCTTCAGAGCTACTTGGAAAGTAAAAATAGCTTGACTATTTTTGAAAACTATTTTTAGGAGGACGATCCTCATCCATATATGCACAGGGCCCAAGACAACTACGGCTGCACTTGGACCCATACGAATCTCTAAACAACGAACAGCAGAAAAAGCTACCAGTTCGTGCTTAGAGCTCGTCGCATGAGATTAAGAATCGCAAAAGAAGATTTTTTTTGAAAATCGTGGAATAAGAATGAGGCAGGTTTTTATTTTGTAAAAGGGAAAGGCAACCCTAATCCACATATGCACAAGGCCCAAGACAACTACGGCTGCACTTGGACCCATACGAATCTCGAAACAGCGAACAGCAGAAAAAGCTACCAGTTCGTGTTTAAAGCTCGTCGCGTGAGATTAAGAATTGTAAAACAAGTCTTAATAAAACTATTCGCAGAAAGATCCTCGGTCCACATATGCACAGGGCCCAAGACAACTACGGCTGCACTCGGGGCCCATATGAATTCCTAGGAAGCGAACAGCAGAAAAAGCTACCAGTTCGTCCCTAGAGTTCATCGTGTGAGACCTAGAACCAATAAACTTGATTTTTTTTAAGATTTATCTTGATTGATTAAAAATTAATTTGATTTGAATTTTTTGAAAAGAGTTTGTTTTGAACTCTTGGGATCTAACTTGAATAATTTTGTTTTGATTTTTAAGAAAGGAATTTGATTTTATATGAAAGGAAGGATTCAGATATGTTTTGAGAATTTGAGGAAAGAATTAATTAGAATGATTGGAAAATTCTTTTTTGGTTTTGATTTGGAATTTTAGAAATTGGGACCTACGAAATCTTGAGGGCAAAATGGTAGTCTTGACTTCTAGGGATAATTTTAGTATTTCTAGAGATTAGCAGGGGCAATCCTGTAATTTTATAATCTTGACTCCTAAGGGTCTCTCTGCCAACTCCTTTAAGACCTGTTAAGACAAAGTTGTTATTATTTTACAAACAGGATTGGTTTTAGGGTATAACCATTCCAAGCATGTAGCAAACCCCTCCTTAATTCCTGAACAGCCCTCAACTTGTCATGTTTAGGTTCTATTTAATTACCTTTGGTTCAGAAAAGGTAGCATACTAAAACCTGTCATACCAGTTGGTATATTTCATGGTCGAATAACGTAAATTTAGCCAGGTTATGGGATTCCTCAACCTATACTTCTAGGGAAATTCCCCTTCCCAAAACAGTTGCCAAAGGTCACAGTAGAACCTAGGGTGGACTTAACAAACCTTAGGGTGAACTCCTGGCAGGCTAAGATCAGTCACAAGGTTGAAGTTGTTGATTCTTATTGTGCCAATTCTAAATGAGATAAATTCAATAGGAAACTTCTTTGTTTAGTGTGCAGAATCAGGGATCAGCATTTGCTGTTACCACAGATTCAAGTCTTAGCAGACTTGAGTCTCAGACTCACTCTTTCCCAGTAGCTCATTGTGTAGAGGATTAGAAGACCTTTGGACACATCTCTCAAATCTGAACTACAATCAAATCTTGGTATTTTAGATCAAAGATATAGGAAACTGTTACTTAAATCAGAATTACACTTTTCAGATCTCAGTTTGTTATCAAAATTGGCTCTTATAAACTAAGGAGGATCAAGGGACCTGCCTAAAATTTCAATTTCTACCATGGTTTACAGCCTACAGAATGAGTTTATTTTCCTCACAACTGCTCCAAATCATCATTATTTTCCTATTTCCTCTCCTACGAAGTCTGCCCACATTAGCCTCGGAGTAAATTCAAGATTTACCTACTGGATGGAGCACTAAATTCAAGCCTGGTTTATTTGAACTCAAATGATACTTAACTCTCAAGTTTGATTTAGTCAAAGCTTAGCTGATTTGGAGACCACTTTGATTAACACTCACCTAGTGGCTTTATTATCAACCTGTTCTAACAGAATTTTGGACAGTGGCCCCCATAAACCATCCAAGGCTCCCCTTACATAATCCTAGGATCAGGATGAAGCAGGCTTAGGTTCAATTGATGATGTCAAGTTTATTTACAAAATGCTGACCTTCTAACCTCCCTAAATTTCTGTTTTTCATAAAGATTTAGCTGAGATTATCTTTAATATTTCTCAACCAGAGAAACCTGAGGCTGTCACAAGTCTATTACTAATTGGAATTAGGCCTCCACCTTAAAGTTCAGATCAAAGGAATAAGGGTCCCTGCAGCTGTTACAAACCTATCCTAGGAGTAGATTTCTATTTTAATTGACTTTTCCGGTAATTTTAATGCAAAGGCGAGCCTCTATAAGTGCAGTGAAACTCTACCGAAGAGACCTGGTCTTGACATCTAAGCCAATGCAGCTAATCGAATCTAGTCAGAAACCCATGGCATTTAAATCTGGAACTAATATCACGATTACAGCTGCTGCCTACTGATGAGTTTTGGATGGACTGTGAACTAATGAAGAAGTCCTAATATCCCTCCCACAATGTTAAAAATTTCAACCTTATGATAGTAATAGCAATCTGATCCCAAATTCATGAGAGCAGAGGACCTGATTCTGTTCCATTCTGTAATTTCTCAAGATTATGACAAGTTTGTGACTCATGCTGGCAAATGACTGAGTTGGAGATCCTCCTACGACTGGGCTTTGGACTACTACCACACTCTCTGTTCAGCTAAGGTATAAGCTAAATACCAGACCTAGACCTGCACTTGGTTGGCAAAGTTCTATTATTTGTAGACCAGACTTGCATCTAGTACATTGAGCTGTTGATCAAATCATGATACCAACAAATTCGAATCTGGTTGTCACAACAGTTTTGAGGTGTGAGCTAATCCAATACTTCAACAGGACACTAAAATCCCCGTTTCCTTATGAATTCATATTCACTTTTTATTTTACTTCTATTGGATTGAAGAAACAGAACCTAGTTCAGTACCAGGGGATCTTTGGCATATGCAAGGCTATGATCAATTGGGATAAAGCAATCAAGGCTAAGGTGAGAGATCCTCTTGTCAGTAAACAGACCCTCCAGCGTGTTTGTCAAGTCCAAACACTGTTCACAACTTACTGCAAAATCTTGAGACTAAGCTGCTGTAGCTAGCATAGCCTGTGCTCATCATAAAACAGATCAAAAGTTGTCTTGGAGAAAAAAAGAAGAATTCATGAGATTGACTGATGTAGATTACTGTCACTGACCTCAAATTCTAATAAAAGACTTCCTAAACTGAAATAGCTAAGGTTGGAGATTCTTGTGAAATTTCTACCTTTTAGTTTCAGCCAGATAGAAGGTTATCAATTCCAGTCAAATAGAATTGGGCATGAACAGCAAGAGAAGAACTCAGGAAAAGTATATGATTTATCGAGTCCATACAGAACTCTGCTCATCACTCCAACTGAGGGGTTGATGCCTGTTCTCCTATTAGCTTATGACTAGACCTAAAATCTGCATCTATTGATTAAGCATGCAGTTTCTTCACTCATACTGCAGATAAGGGTAATGAGTGCATTCTTAGAGTAACAGTGGTACAAACTGCATGACCTTTATAGCTTCTCCAAGGTTGGTACTCCATTAGCAACCTTGAGACAAATGTAATGCCCCGCCCTGTAATAGATTCTAAGTCTGCTCTTGACACTTGTCGGCTCTGACAGGACTTAAAGTATGAGAACCATACCTCCGAAGCTAGGACCTCTCTGGAATCTACCTAGGTGATACTCAACAAAGCTTGGCTAATAGCCTGGAACTCAGTAGCACAAATTGCAAGATCTAGTGGCCCAAATGCTGCAGAATTTCAAGTCCTGACTTAAAATGCATTCATGGACTATCTTGTTCTAAAAGGCCTTCTTCTTCTTGCGGTTTTTTGGTCTAAGGCACTGATTAATTTTTATCAGAACTATTTTGATACATCTAACTATTCTTATTCTGAGAACATGTGATTGAGCAACCTATAAGTTCAGCTGCAGTTAGACTTGTAGCCAACTTTAAACTGCTCTGGGTGAATTTCAGGTTAGCAGAATTACTTGAAATCATGATTTCCCTGTTCTATTCCCCAAACCTACTTCCAGCTTGTGCAGGGCTAAGTGGAAGCTGTGCTTGGATGTTTAGGACTTGTCATGGCTAAGTTAATCTTTAGAGGTTAACAAAATCTAGAACCAGCAGACTGCATATAGGGATAAATCCAAAAAAAACAAAATCCTAGTTTAGCTTAGGATGACACATTGGAGGTTTATCACCACATGAAGTGCTACATAGACAGTATTTTCGGCACCTGATATATCAGACTCATATAGCCAAATTATTCTTCCATTTGCTTCTAGGCCTATTCACCCCTGTACCTATCTGAAACCCAAATTCATTCCTAATTCCCAAATGAGCTAAAATCTCTTAATTCCAGCGATTCCATCTTAATCTCAGGATCAGTGGTTTGATTTCCTGCAATTCTAACTAAACTCATGGCTGATCCTGGTCTCTAGAAGCAAGCCTATTTGTTATCCAACCCCGGAATTCAGTGTTTAGCTCAACACTCTAGATTAGATACACATGACAGGAGACAACAACATGATGGACCTCTACCTATGTTCTATTGACCCAGGTCATTTCTAGGTGTGTTGCAGCTAGAAACTAGGTTCCTAACAGGATACCAATGAATCGTGACTTTTGCTCGGGGAAGGGCCTGAAGCAAAGAGGTTAGGGGCTTGTTTGATTTCCCCCATTATTCATGACCAGATTTAGAGCTCTGTGAGAGGATATTACAGTGACAACCAGTTAAGCAGAGCTGAACCAGTTCATTGGGTCGAGGCCTGGAATAAATGGTCATGGTCATCATAGGCTTAGGGAGCTTATGAATCAAATGTAATCTGATGAGCCAAAGGGACATTTCACACATTTGATTTTCCTAACTGTCTGATGAACAGAATAAGGTTCACCCTTAACAATTTCATACAATTCTTGACTTTGAGCTCAGCAATATACACAGTAAACAACAACATCACCCTCTCAGTTTCTTTTCAACAGAGAACTTAACCCAAGGAGAGTATTGTTCAGTAAAAAGAATTAGGATCCAGGCAGGGCAGGGATTGTTGAGCCTATGGCTGAGTCATGCTTCCTAACAGACTCAAGCATATTCTAAATTTTCGCACAGATCAATCAATATGCAACTGCTATACTAACGATCAATAACGAGCAAGGTGCAGTAATATCATTCAAATTAACTTGTCTCATTTACTGTCAATGCAATGAACATGTGATGAACCAAGATTTGCACCAGCAAGATGTACAGAGAACAAACAATGAATTAGTTCAGCAGAGAAAATTAATCAATTCAAACAAATCGAATCAAGAATCACAACGTAATTACTTAAATCATCTCAATTCAACCAAACCAGGCAGAGTTATTTCAAGAATCGCAAGTGCAAACAGATTTGTTAATCCAGGTTACCATAACAAAACCAAATCAAGCAAGGTTAAATCACAAATTAGCAAATGTGATCAAGATCTTTAACAGCAACAGCCTTCATTCCGATATTGTCAAGCGGAACCATTGATTGAATAGAAACTTTACCATTCATGCATCTAACAACAAGGAAATCAGTCATGCCTACCAACCTGAAAGAAGCTTGAATTCGAAGAGGCGGCCCCTTTCTTGGATGAGATTCTGGTAGGCTATACTGTTCGTTCTTGGAAGAAAGCTACGACTCTAGAAATCCCCAGGTTTGTAGAACCGAAAATTCAGGCTTCTCCCGCAAGCTCTCTCAAAACGTCTGCCCTCAAGACCAAGATTTTCCTTCTCTCCCAACTCCTATCTTCTTCTTCCTTTTTCTCCTCTGAATCCCTTCTTCCAAAGTTCGTTTTTTCAGTTTCTCCAGAAGCAACCCCAAAAAACCCCTCTGTTTTTCCCCCGCTTTTTCTTTTATATATTCTTTTTATTTTATTTTTATTTTATTTTTTATTTTATTTTTGTTTTGTTGTTGTTGTTTTTTTTTTTAAATTTATTATTATTATTATTATTTTTTACTGATTTTATTTTTATTAACTTTTTTTTTAAAAAACTTCTTATAATAATTTTATTTTTTTCTGTTTGTCTGTTTTCTGTTTGTCTGTTTAATTGTTTGTCTATTTTCTGTTTGTCTGTTTTCCTTCAGATTTTAATTTTGTATTGGTTTTAAATTGAAATCTTTTTCATTAATTATAAATCTAATTCATCTCGAATTTCTTTTATACATTAATCACCTTAAAATGGGTCTCGGACATAATTGGGTGTTTACAGTTTGCCCCTCCTTACTTATTTCCCTACCGGATAATGTGAGAAGCGATCGTGGTAGGAAAATGATTAAGGGACGTGAGCACCTCATGTAGGACAGTTCTTGAAAAAGTTTCCAAGAATGACATTAGAAGCCTCGAGCTTAGAGTGAACCCATGGGTGCATGAAGAATAATTGATGGAGTGACTTTGCAGTTTCGTGTGTTGTGATACGAAACTATCGAATGAGAAGTATGGAAGGCATGACAACATGGGCACAATAGAGGCGATGGAAATCTAAACTACAATCTGCATTACTACGACAACATAGGCACACGTAGCGGTAAATCTAAACTACAAGCGGCACGACAACAATAAGCCTAAAGCGGTAAAGATGCAATGCTGGCACGAACTATAGGCCCGATGAGCAAGAAATCTAAACTATGGCCGGCACGACAACACATGGAAACTAAAGAAGCGTGGGAAATACGAGCTATAGCGGCCTGTAATAGCGCTATAGAGCTAAAAACTGTAAATCTAAACTAAGAAGATTGCTTTGACAACATAGGCACAGGCGATAAATCTAATAGGGTGGCACGACAACATAGGCACAAATGATAATCTAAACTATAAGGCGGCGACAACATAGGCCTAAAAGCGATAAATCTAAACTATGGCGGCTCTGACAACATAGGCCTAAAAGCAATAAATCTAAACTACTGAAGCTGGCACTGACAACATAGAGCCCTAAAAGCGAAGTCTAAACTCTGAGCGTACGACATACATAGGCCTAAGAGGCGACAAATCTAAGCTATGGCGGCACGAAAACATAGGCTGACGTAAATCTAAACTATAAGGCGGCCTGACGACATAGACACGAAAGCAATAAATCAAGCTTACATCGACGACAACATAGGCACGAAGTAGTAAATCTAAACTATAAGGCGGCACGACAACATAGGCCTAAAAACGAGTAAATCTAAACTACCATGTGGCCGACAACATAGGCCTAAAAGCGAGTAAATCTAAACTACCGAATGGCCGGACAACATAGGCCTAAAAGCGGTAAATCTAAACTACGCGGCGGCACGACAACATAGGCCTAAAAGCGATAAATCTAAACTACCAGGTGGCACGACAACATAGGCCTAAAAGTAGTAAATCTAAACTACGGGTGGCGCGACAACATAGGCAGTGAAAGCGAGAATGTAAGGTGACGCAATGCTATGGCTGACAACATAGGCGATGAGCGAGAATGTAAGGATCGCAATGCTTATGGCCTGGCAACATAGGCGAGTGAGAAGGAATGTAAGGATGCAATGCTATGGCACGACAACATAGGCGGTGAGCAAGAATGTAAGGATGCAATGCTATGGCACGAGAACATAGGCGGTGAGCGAGAGATGTAAGAGATGCAATGCTATGGCGACAACATAGGCGATGAGCAAGAATGTAAGAATGCAATGCTATGGCACGACAACATAGGCCGATGAGCAAGAATGTAAAGATGCAATGCTATGGCACGACAACATAGGCTAGTGAGCAAGAATGTAAGATGCAATGCTATGGCACGACAACATAGGCGGAGTGAGCAAGGATGTAAGGATGCAATGCTATGGCACGACAACATAGGCTTGATGAGCAAGAATGTAAGAATGCAATGCTATGGCACGACAACGCTAGGCGAATTGAGCAAGAAGCACTAAGATGCAATGCTGGCACGACAACATAGGCGTTGAGCAAGAATGTAAGGATGCAATGCTATGGCGACAACATAGGCGATGAGCAAGAATGTAAGAATGCAATGCTGGCACGACAACATAGGCGGTGAGCAAGAATGTAAGAAATGCAATGCTATGGCGACAACATAGGCGGTGAAACAAGATATCAGAATGCAATGCTATGGCACGACAACATAGGCGATGAAGCGAAATGTAAGAATGCAATGCTATGGCCCGACAACACAGGCGTTGAGCAAGAAAATAAGGATGCAATGCTATGGCCCGACAACATAGGCCGTTGGAGCAAGAAAATAAGAATGCAATGCTATGGCACGACAACATAGGCCATTGAGCAAGAATGTAAGAATGCAATGTTATGGCTTGACAACATAGGCCAAAGGAGCAAGAAATGTAAGGATCTGCAATGCTGGGCCCGACAAATACAGGCCCGCGTTGAGCAAGAATGTAAAGAATGCAATGCTATGGCCCGACAACATAGGCCGGTGAGCAAGAAAATATGAAATGCAATGCTATGGCTTTGACAACATAGGCGGTGAGCAAGAAATGTGAGCAAGAAATGTGAGGATGCAAAAGAAAAGAAAGACCTCCTGGTTTTTTTGTTTGCCAGGCTCCCGACTCCACGGTTTTTCTTCTAAAGACCGATCATATCCTTTGAGTGAGCTAGACTTCTTGGGTTGTTTACGCCCTTCTTGTTCTTATAGGCCTATCTGATACGCACGCCATTTTTAATAAGATTTTCGATCACGAAGAACTTGCAATTAGGAAAACTTCAATGTGACTCTAATTTTAGGACAGCATTAGTAAACAACAATTGTCATTCAAAATTGAGTAATTACATTCATGTATATACATTTTGATAGAAGAAAATACAGTCGCATGTAATGATGGTCAAAGGACATAGAATATTTTTGTGGCGATGCATTTGGTGAAATAGTTTTGGTTGGCGGTGATGTCTTCGAGACGATTAATGATAGTATTGTATTTTTGGCGATCCTTCATGCATTACTATCCCAAATTTTCCAAAAGCCAAAATTTTTGCCCCTGCTTATTCGCCGTCTTACTGGACTGGCCTTGAACCTCTCACTAGAACCATGGATATCTGCCTATTTCTCCCCCAGCAGGAGTTTGCCCTAGTGTAGATTGAGACTGCTTGTTACCCTTTCTTGCCCTCTCTAATCAGGAGGGACGAATTTTGTTTTGTCGGTGCCGTTTTTGTTTAAACCGCCTTTTCGGGCTCTCGGCTTAAGATGCTTTTTACTTGAATCACCCTGACTTTTGCCTAGGTCCTTTGATGGTTGACCTAGCGGGTTTTTCTTTCTTGCATCGCCCTAACTTTTGCCTAGGTTTTTTTTGATGGTTGACCTAGCGGGCTTTTCTTTTTCAGATGTGCCTAACTTTTGCTCAGGTCTAAGAGTCTTTTTGATGGTTGACTTTTGAGCGGGCTTTTCTTTCTTGTATTGCCCTAACTTTTGCCTAGGTCTTTTTGATGGTTGACCTAGCGGGCTTTCTTTCTTGCATCGCCCTAACTTTTGCCTAGGTCTTTTGATGGTTGACCTAGCTTTTCTTTCTTGTATTGCCCTCAACTTTTGCCAGGTCTTTGATGGTTGACCTAGCGCTTTTTCTAAGCGTAATACTTTTGACGGCATCCGAATTGATAGGGTTAGACAAATCTTTCCCATCCATGTCGGCCAAAAATTAAGGCGCCTCCGGAGAAAGCCTTCTTAACTACATAAGGTCCATGGTAGTTTGGAAGACCACTCCTTGCAGTGTTTTTTGCATAAAAGTAGTTTTTGATCACCAAGTCTCCTTCTTGAAATTCCCGAGGATGGATCTTCTTATCGAATGCTTTCTTCATTCGTTTTTGGTATAATTGGCCATGGCATATTGCCGCCAACCTTTTTCTTCAATTAAGTTCAGCTGATCCATCCGAGCCTGGACCCATTCGGGCCTCTTCCCGATTTAGTGTCCATCGACTCTCAATGAGGAATTTCGACCTCAATTGGGAGTACGGCCTCCATTCCATATACTAGCGAGAATGGTGTTGCCCAAGTAGATGTCTGAATGAGGTCCGGTATGCATGTAATGCATATGGGAGCATTTCATGCCATTCATTGTATGAGAGAACCATTTTCCTGAATTATTTTCTTGATGTTCTTGTTGCCTTTCTTCGACCGCTCCATTCATCTTTGATCGGTATGGGGATGAGTTGTGATGTTGAATCTTGAAATGGTCACATAATTCCGACATCATCTTATTGTTAAGATTTAAGCCATTGTCTGTGATGAGCTTACTGGTAATCCATATCGGGCAGACACCTCTTTACGAATCTAACTACCACATTGTGAGTTACACTAGCATATGAGGCGCTCTACCCATTTTTTACAGGAAATAGTCGATGGCGACTAATATAGCGGTGTCCATTGGATGCTTTGGGCTCTATCGGGCCGATGACATTATTCCCCACATGGTGAACGGCCATGGCGAAGACAAGACGTTCAACGATGTTGAATGACGCATGGATATTATTCGCGTCGATACGACACTTGTGGCAGGTTTTGACGTGTTTGCTGTGATCGACTTCCATGGTCAACCAATAATATCCCGCTCGAGGATTTTCTTGCTATGGCATGTCCATTGGCGTGAGTACCAAAGGGCCCTTCATGCACTTTTAGGATTTTGTCGGCCGCGCATCCACGCATCCGAGTAACCATGTCGTGATTCCTCTTGTATAGGATTTCTCCATTGAGGAGGAAACCTGCAGCCCAACCTTCGTAAGGTCCTCTTGTCGTTTTCAGAATGCATCGCGGGTATTCTTTTATTCTTCAAGAACTGGGGGATGTCATGGTACCATGGTTTTCCATCAGTTCCACCTCATCGTTTGACAAAATGCAGGTTTGGAGCGATCTGAATGTGGATGAGAGGCATATCCTCCTTCGTCCAATTTCAAACATAGATGACAATGTGGCTAGGCATCACTAGCCGATTGTCTTTCTCGTGGTATGTGTGAGAAGGAAACCTCCTCAAAATATTCCGGCCAGTTCTTGGAGACGCTGATAACGATAGAGGCACTAGTTTCTTATCTTTGGTCTCCCACTCTCCTCCGACTCCGGTGGATGACACAAGTGCCGAGTCACCAAAGACCTCTAGGCATTTCACTTTAGCTTGACATGTGCTTGAATCCCTAAGATACAAGCTTCATATTCCGCCATATTGTTCGTGCGATCGAAGGCTAGCCGAGCGCGGATAGGTATATACTCGTCTTCCTGAGAGATTAGTACAACTCCTATACCATGGCCCATCATGTTGACGACCGTCGAACAACATTGTCCATTTCTCCTCTCCTATCTTTTCTTTTCACCAAAAATTGCCATTAGATTCTCATCGGGAACTCCTTGCATGGCCTGGTAGTCGTCCATGGTTTGTTGGGCTAATAAATATTCTCAAACAAGACTACCTTTGTGATTTCCGTCACATACAGATATCATATTCCGAAAGACCATTTGCCACTTTGCAATTCGTCTGATAACGCAGCTTTTCGAATATGTACTTAATCGGATCCATCCCTGGATATTAGCCACGTGGTGTGACTTAGCATATACCGTCTCGGGCGATGTGCCACCCATGCCAAAGCACACAAGTTCGCTCCTCAGTGAATATCTAGCTTCGCCGATCGTGAACTTCTTGCTCAAGTAATATATGGCCTGCTCCCTTCTTCATCGTCAGATTGTCAATTGACCGAGCACGCAACTCATTGACCGGTTCAGGGAAAGTCGTGATATAAGATCAAGGGTCTTCCAGCAAGAATCAAGCGGTACTAGACCGGCGGGTTTTGTAAATATGATTTGATCTTCTCAAAGCCTCTTGGCAATCCTCATCCCAACTCAAGGGTTGATTCTTGCGCAATAGCTTAAAGATTGGCTCATGAAGCCATAACCGAAAGATGAACCGGAGATATAATTGAGTCTTCCTAGGAAGCCTCGCGATCTCTTTTACGATCTAGAGTCAGTATATCTATAATTGCCCTAACTTTGTCTGTGGTCAACTTCAATGCCTTTCTTGGCCGACAATGAAACCCAATAATAACTTTCCGATTTGACCCCAAAGGTGCATTTAGAAGGTTCAACCGCAGCTTGAATTTTCTCGAGCCTTTCAAATAACTTCTGAGATCCATGAGATGGTCATCTTCTCCGTCCAGATTTGGCGATCATATCATCCACATAGACTTCTATCTCCTTATGAATCATATCATGGAATAATGTTACCATGGCCCCTCGATAGGTTGCCCCGGCATTTTTAATCCAAAGGGCATAACTTTGTAACAAAAGGTTCCCTAGGCCGTGGATGAAGGTAGTCTTTTTTCTCTATCTACCCGGCCATCTTAATTTGGTTGTAGCACGAGAACCCGTCCATGAATGAAAAATAGGAGAATTTATCTTGATGTTATCGACCAAAGACATCAATGTGAGAAGCGGCGGAAAGTCATCCTTTGGGCTGGCTCTATTAAGATCTCCGTAGTCCACACACATCCGAACCTTCCCATCTTTCTTGGGGACCTATGACTATATTATAACCCATTCGGGGTAATTTACAACAGCCGAAGCCGGCGATCAAACCGTTTTCTTATGCTTCTTCCCAGTTTTAGAGACATTTCCGGTTTCATCCTCCTCGGCCGTTTGACCGGGCGATATCCTTTCATAGGCATTTGTGCTCCACTATAAATTAATGGTGCCCGGCATGTCTTGATAAGACAAGCGAAGATATCACTATAGTTTTTGCAAGAGAGTGAGATTAACCGCTCACGATTGTCTCCGGCGATAAGCGTGCCTATCTTGACTTCTCTTTTATTTTCCCCGGTCCCAATTGCTCCAAATCCACATAGGGTTCCTGATAGAGGTTCAATAATTTTTAGATTCACGTTCCACCAATCTCAACATTTCATCCGGTGGGTTCGCATTCAAATTAAACTAGCTTCGTCGGCGGTCGTCAATGCAATAAATCGCCTAATACAATACTAGCATTGTCGATAGCAAGGCGGTTTTTTGAGTCGATCTCGCATTATCGATAAGATGAAGAAATAAGATAGGTATATTTAGCAGAAGTGAGTAAATTTGGGAAGAAGAGGGAGAATTATTTTGGACAATGCAACTATATTTATTATTTGTCAAAAAAAATATGTACAAAATATTTATGTGTAAAATTTTCATGATAATTGCAAAATTACATTTGAACTAACAAAAGTCGAGTAGATCAAAAATTTCCCAATTGGTGAGTTCGTCGGGGACAGGTGTCGATTTTTCAATACTCGTTGTCCCCTCTCCATTTGTGGCTTGCGATCATGCCTAGGTCTTCGAAGCGCACTTTGGAAACTTTGCGATATGGGCGCGAGAGGGACCTTGTCATAACGGGTCTTATCGCTTTATCTCCTTCAAATGGGTTGGTACTCTAACCCATATCGTCACTGTTTATTCACGCATGATGAGTGAGACAAACCGCTGCATTGTTTTGCCCCGATCTCGCCGGCTCGAACCCATTTTTTAACATCACTCGGGCCATCATCATTAGAGCTTTAGGGGGCAGCCCACGGTCAACCACTTCACCTTCCTTAATTGTAGTGACATTGGCAACCTCTAAGGCTTGAAAATGAGTTTCAATGCCTCTTCTGCCCTCACAAAGTGAGGATTGTGTATTCACGACCGCATAATCTTCTTCTCGCTGGAGATGATGATTAACTGGCCATCTATGATGAACTTCAACTTCGATGCAAAGTTGAAGGGACCGCTTTAGCGGGAATGAATCCAAGGTCTTCCCAGACACACGTAGGCCGGCCGAATATCCATTATTTGGAAAAGTTATGTCAGCACGACGCACACCTACCGGTAGATCTACTTCGCCAATAACCTCCCGTCTTGACCCATCGAATGCTCTTACTACTGTAGAGCTAGGCCTCATGTGGATCCCTTCGTGTGGTAGTTTGGACAAAGTCAATTGAGGCATCACATTCAGAGAGGAGCCATTGTCTATCAAGACTCTGGCTAGAATGTGATCCATGCATTTGACCGATATATGCAATGCCCTGTTATGTCTCGCCCCTTCCTCTGGGATTTCACGGTCGGCAAAAGTTATGAAATTGTTGGCAGTTATATTACTGGCGATCCCCTCGAATTTATCCACTGAGATATTGTGGACTACATGGGCTTCGTTTAAGATCTTTAGCAATACTTTTCGATGGGGCTCCGAGTTCATCATTAGAGCTAACAATGATATTTTAGCTGGTATACGATTTAATGTTCGATGACCGTATACTAAGCTTTGTTTTATGAATTTCAAAGAACTTCATGTTTCTTTCACAAACTCCTTCTATTTCTTTCTCCACTTCTTTGTTGTCGTTTTCAGGCTCATGCCTATTTTCGATTTTCATTGTCCACAGAAAGCGGGGTTGTCTCCTTATATCCAAGCAGGGCGTAGATGCGTGGCCACTTGGTCATTCCCCCTATACCTAGGCTATGTTGGTCACGCTGAGTGACGGGACTCTTGTCCTTCTTCGGTTTTCCTCCTAGTACCTCCACGCCGGTATTTTCCATAAGGCCTCTTTATCATTGCTGTCTTGGAAAGGTCTCGGTACCTTTTATTGCGGATTGGTTTCACCCCATCGAGGCGATGCGGAGCCCGTGGTTCCGTATAGCGGATGACCGGTGGTTTAGGAGGTCGGGAAAGCAGATTCACCGATCGTGTCTACCTCCTCTTCTATCTCAACATATTCCAGGTCTGCTCCTCCATGATTTTGGCAATGGGTTATTCCCTCTCTGTGAGTGTAAATCTTTCCTGGGATGAAATCTCACCACTTGGCTGTCGGCTCCTGGACCCTATAATTTTGGGAGCCGAGACGTTATCGGTGGAATGCCACTCTGGAATCCCAGCAATAAGTAGGTAATGACTCGCCTCCCGGATTATACCATTTTGGATATGGGGGTTCCAATGGCTTCATAGTGAACTAGTCAACCAAAGAATTTTGAATCAAACGGGGTAGGCAGCTCCGAATAACTCATGGGAATCGGGTCAAATTACCATTTCTTTCCTGGGTTATTGTTGGTTTTTGTTCGAGGTGGGTTAGTATTTTGGTTCCCATGACATAGAGGGTTGTTGTTGAGGAAGGTTTGAGGTGATGGAACCGTGATGGTAGTATTTGGATGATATTCAGTAGGTGGATCAGATGATTTGAAATGTGCCAGCGAGGTTGGGCGGTGAGGCTACCATATGCGGGTGTAATGGGGTAATGGGATTAGTAGGGTGTTTGGTAGCTAGGCGGGGTTGTGGTTGATTGATATCACCTTTGGGTTGTGCGGGGGTTGGTCGGTTTGGATCGAGAGATATAATGGCCTCATTATCCTTTTTCCTCCAATGTATTATTATTCGCTTTTTTCGTGCTTACGTTGCGACGGCGTTGTATGGAATTCTTCTCACAGACCACTTTCTCACGCGTTCTCCTACTAGCACCATGTCCGAGAAGTTAGTCGGATCACCGCCTACCATCTGCTCATAGTAGGGTGCGGGGACGTCTCCATGAATGTGCTAATCATCTCTCGCTCCGCAGGGGTGGCTGACTCGAGCGGCTAGTTCCCTCCACCTCCTCGAGCGTATTCTTTGAAGGACTCATTTTCTTTGATCATGTTCGCATGAGTCTGGCTGGTGCCATCTCAATGTTGTACTTGTATTGCCTAAGGAAGGCGCTCCCGCGTGTCCTTCCATTGCTGGATGAGTCCTCTCAGCCGGGTATACCAACTACAAATTGGCTCCGCTAAACTATCCCGGAAACAAAGGATAAGCAGCCTTATCATTGTGTGAATGGGAGGCCATTTTTCAGCAATACATTGTCGATGACTTTTCGAGCATCCAACTCCCTATATTTCTCGACTCGTGCTTTTGAATTTAGGAGGTATTATGACATCGTGCACGAGGCATAGCTCTAAGCCTCTACTACTCCATATCCATGTCCTTCGATGGCTCTAACCCTTTCTTCTAGGTGTTGCCATCTCCCCACCGAATCTGGGCTTCTTGGTCCACAGAGTTGAGCAATGTGTGAGGTAGGTGTGTTGGCCCCTGGTCTAGTAAGCATGACCGTAAGGGTGTTGTGGGCGAGAGTTGGCTGGTCGAATGAAGTGACCGATTGTAATATGTGGGATCCCCGACTGGCCGTATTCATGTGTGTATAGTCGAGGTTGATGTTGTGAGGAGGAAAGGATGGGTTTATTCTGTGGAGGGAAAGTCAGGGAAGTGTTTGGCTGTAGGGATGTGGGAGGTTCGTGTGTGTTGGGTATGTGAGGTGGATACCCTGCAGGGTATTGGCAGGAAGAGGGTAGGCTCGTGGTCTACATGGTGAGGATGAGTGGTAGGGTTTGTGTGTGGAGCCCACTGAAGGTTTGGATGATAATGGTGACGACAGGTTTATGTGAAGTGGCACCGCATCGGGATTTTCACCGCTGATGATCCCTTGAGAGCTTGGTCCATATGGATGCTCATAACCATGTGGTAGCCCAGTATGGCCATTCTTGCTCGCGTGGATGCTTTGCAAGGGCATTGAAGTAGTAGCAGCCCCTGCTACCCCTGGCTGCCGTAGGTCCCTCTCGCGCCTTTTTCAAGTAGCTTCATGAGCTTAGCTACCCGATCTTTTAACCTCGACCTACCTCTATTCCCGAGCTCCTCATTCTCAGCATTTCCACTCACTCATGATTTTGGTTTTTGATCTCAGTGCTGCACGAATGCCGAGGAGTCGTGAGCCCGCTATTTTGTTATCTGAAAGGTACTGAAAGAAGCCTGAAAGAAGCTGAAAGAAGCTTGAATTCGAAGAAAAAGTCGAAACATTATATTAGTTAATTATTAATTGAAAGTGATATTTGGCGTGAAAATAAAATATCGAGGGACCGCGCCATTGATCTTCTATCGATTGGTATGCTTTAATCGCCTTGAGCATGGAATGGAAATTAATGCGAAATCACAGACGGAGAAAAATCAACTTTATTCAAGTTGACTCTAATTTATTTTACATTTTGCTCCTTCCTGTCTCGACTAGCACAATATACTTGTTCATCCTTAGTATCGTATTTTTAGCAAAATAAGATAAAATCTTCAACTTCGGAGGAGTATGCAAATGATGTAACGAAGCTTCCGGCCTTCTTGAGGAACGTTGGTATTTCTTCAATTGCCATATTTGCTAAACCGGCTAGTCTCCCAAAACATCTGGCCCAGTGGTCAGCTGTGTCTTGGTACCATCTACTCTCATTTTGGATGTCCTTAATACCCCTTTGTTGCATTCGAATTACCTCAATGACATTCCATTTTTCTTCGTTTACTTCGGCTTTGCCAAGACGCTAATAGACCTTCGATTTGATTTTTCATGTCTTCTATTCGTTGCAACAGTCGTTTCTTTCCTCTATTACGTGGTCTCGCTTCCACTTGATTCTCTTGTTCACGCTCAGGATCCGATTTTTCTCTTCGCGGATGGTATGAATCTTGGCCTTCACTTGCTCCAAAGCGCCCTCGCTTGATGATTCTCTTCGAGGGCGGCATCTCTTTCTTGCGCTCTCAATCCAAGCTCTTTATTGTCAGCTTCGTAAGTTCATATGTACCCGTGAAGCACGCTCTCGCTCGCTCTTTGGCCGATCCCCGATAGAGGCTAAGAGAGCTTTGTTCACTTCATTTTCTCTTCTCCGTGCGGCGCTCTTCTTGTCGCTCTTTCGAAGCTCTTCTTCTAGTCGCGTTTTTCTTGGTCATGGCTTCTAGCTTTTCTTTCAAGTTTTTAACGACCTCATCTTCAAACACCATTGGTGATGGTTGATTTTCGTACGGGGTGGCCTGAGGTTTAAATGGCAGCCTGATCTCGTTGCACTGCCTCCGACCCACTGGCGTGTATTCTTCTTTGCTCCGCAGCTTCGACCCCCAATTCTTTTCCTTTCCGAGTAACACTTTCCCATGCTTCTCGTACTTATGAGTGGCCTGCAAATCTCCTCGTATTTCAAAAGGAAAGGTGTCACCAGCTCATCCGATGGAGGTGCCTTGACGGGGTAAGCCAACCGCCTTTTGCCCCAAGATAGGGTTGTAGTTGATGCAACCCCTGGTTCCCATGAGGGGTATATTTGGGAACCCTTACAATGGTAGATGACCTCCATTCTCTCGTCGCTGCTGGGTTGCCATCTGGACTGTTCTTCTTTAAGCCACGAAATGAGCCGCCCATTCTTCATTGTCCATCTGGCTTTATTTGATAGCGACAAGAGGTCGTGACATGGGGCATTGCGTTTCACGCTCCTCTTGAAGGCGTGAGCCGTTATCCATATGTACAACATTGGCAGTACAAAGAAAGCAGCCTTCTTCCTCTCCCCTCATGACAAAGATTAAGTCGTGTAGTGTACGCTCACCAACAAGGCTGAGAATAGGTTTTCAGCTTTATTCTTTCGCCAAGAATATATCCACGGCGTTTAGGTCCACAAAATCCTCTATGCTCGGAAAGAGGACTAGTCCATAGATGGCAAGGGCTAGTACATCCATGTAAGTGTCCCACCGATCATCATCAGCAAATGCCGCATGGAAGTTTCCAAAACCCTCGTGAACTCCCTTAGCTTGATTCTTTCCTTGGTAATCCGTCAACCGATCGCCCGCCCAGTAAACCCGTGGCCCGAGAAAGCAGCTTCGAATGAAGTGTGGTGTTCCGTATGGTTATAAGGGCGACTCTTCAGAGTGCGCATCCAAAATCCGTCGAATTCTTCCAAAGTAGGCGCCACCGGAAGTCTGGAAAGTGAAGCATCTGAGAGTGGGGATCATAGTATTGTACCATCGCCGTGAGGGCCCCTCTTGCACTTTGACTTTCAGCGCTTCAGATATTTCCATACTTTTTAGTGAACGTCATTAATCTGATACTTGTCGCTTGTTTTCGAAGTCCTCCAAGCTAGCGAAATCACTGCACCTTGACCCCAACCCTCTTTCTCTTCTTCTTAACTCGCCCGATTTCCGCATTAATTTCCATTTCACCCCTTCTTTAGATGTCACCGAGAACCTCGTCCTTCGATAATAAAAGAAATGAAGAAAACAACAAAGATGAACACGT
>JAMKYM010000750.1:0-27983 GCA_026541065.1 Canavalia ensiformis
TCGCTTATCCGGATGATCGCGGTGGTGCAGCCGAATTTTAACCAAAATATCCCTTTGATGCTTCCCTTGGACTCTTTCAGGCACGAGAAGACGAGAATTTCGGGCTCATTTTCACTACCTATTATGCGAAAGCGGAACAAATTTTAGACTTAATTCATGGCGACTAATATCAATCACAAAGTGTAATGACTTCTAGGAAAAGCATTATGGGGAGTACCACTAACAAGGCTTATGTTGGGTTCAACATTCTTACCTTGATCTAAATCTGGCCTGCTAATTGGGCTAATTGATTATGAAGATTCCTGCTAATGAAGCTTGGAAGCGGCCTGGGCACATCCTGACAATGCTAAGTCACAAGGCAACAAGACGTGAGGCATATATAAGTTCATACTGGCCTTAACTTACCATATTCCCTACAGGCTAGACCAGACAATTCAGCAGCCATCCGGGGTTCAAGAGTATTGAGGCCCAATCACTAAGCCTAAACCTTAATAGCCAAGGATGTCCTGAGGAGTCAGATTAGTATCTGCAATTTTAAAACCACTACCCATAATGCCCCAAGTCTGTGTTTATTACTAATCTATGGCCTACTTTATTAACCAAAGGATACTACCTGCGGTGTCTAATGTGAGGTTTGCTGCTATACCAATTTTGGGCTAGCCAAATCTGGTTGTGTAGAGGGATGAGAATTAGGGACTAATACAATGACCCTGTGCAAGGATAACACCTATGTCTACTCCAAGCCAAATGTCACTATCGCATCTAGGCTTTATCCTAACCAGAACTCCCTTTTAGATCAATTTCTGCTTTACTTAGGTTCTACATCAGACGTAGCATAAAACTCAAATGAATGAGTTGTTCCTAACTTTGTTATGTATTTCCCAAGAATAGAATATATGCACCAAACCTAAGACTCAAGAGAAATTAAAATAGGGTTTGCTGCCCCCTAGGCTTCAAAATTCCATCAGCTAACTTCAGAACTGAAACCAGTTCGAGGGACCTGAGACCAAACCAAATCTCTAATGTTTGGTCTGTTGAGAAATCCAAATCTAAGCCCCTGCATGCTGAATAAGGACCAGTTTATTTATAAACCAAAGTCTAATTGGCTAGCCAAAATGATGTTAGACTTCAATCTGCTTTATGAAGTCTTGAACTTCTGGACATATGCTTAGTGGGTTCCTTATTAAAACACCAGGTTTTCAAGTCCATTTATGACTACCTATCCTATCATATCTAGGTGATCCCACAGGACCCGACATGACTAAAAATTCTGCAGCATGATTAACAGGCCTTATTACTGTGAACCTGATTGTTGATTTAATCTAATATTAGCCGGCCTTTGACTCTTCTTGGCCTAGCTCACCTCATACTCCTAGGCTTTCCTAATGTATTAGCTTCAGAAACTGCAGGGGATTGGCTACTTATAGACTATGGTCATGTCTTGTGGCTAATCAAATATTGTTTAGGATTCCTTGACAGTTAAAGAAACACTCTGGTAATTGCCAAATGATGATGCATATCGAAGAGATAACTTTCCTGACCCTTGGAATCATGAACTGACTGTGAGAATGCTGTTCAAGGCACATCCCAAAACTTTCCCACCCAATCTTCTATAGACATAACACCTTAATGAAAGCAAATTATACTGGCATCTACTTGCTAATCTAGACACAAATGTCAAATGTTCACTCATACTTACTGAGACTTCCAGTCTTGTTAAAGTCTTAACAACTGTGATATTGCACTTATGCGAACTATCAACAATTGAGTGTTGCTTATTTTAACAGGATGAGCATATAAAACCACAAGCTTGACTAGACCCCTGCCATGCTCTGAAACCTGAACCTTTGACCCACTGTGCAGGCTTGATCACTATCCAAGATAAGCTTCTGTTCAGGCGTATAGAGTTGAGGATACAGAGTCAAAGCGTGGCATGATTGTTGTCACAGTTTCCAAGCACTGAAAGGCATAAGTTGCCTGGTCAATGGGCCTAGCAGGGGATTCCTATATGGGGATCTTCTTTTATCTATTGACGTAAACCCTGATATGACCTTAGTTGATGATAGCCTAAGGTACTCTTAACAGACTTCACTTGCAATACCCTTTTCCTAATTCCTATCCTGCTAGAACTTAGCAGTTTATTAGCAGCACAGTAAAGCCACAAGTTGTATGCCTTAGGATTATACTATGCCTAATTATAGGACAGATCAAGCATGAAGGATAATCTGCAGGTGTTTTACAACATTACCCGACCTCTGGACAATAAGATCAACAACTTCCTATTCAGACTTAAGCACTAGAATAGCATTTGCTGATTTTGACATTATCTTGCCATTTCAACTAGACTTATAGGATTAATTTTATTATCTTCAGCTCTAATTTATGCAGTAAATGTACCAGATTAGCCTATTCAGTAGCCTTAAAGCTTGCGGAACCCTTTCTTATATCTAAAATGTTTTCATCTATTTTGTTACAACGTCTATTCCAAGTCTTTTACCGCATATGACACAAATGTCAACACAGATGCAGTGGTCTAATTTCCTATGCATTCAAATCATCCTTTCATTCGTGCAAGACATCAGAAATAACAAACATGCTTAGCGATTCTCATAAACTAATCATGCGCAAGCTGTCATAGAAATCTAATCTACTGCCTGTAGACTTCATCAGACTATTCCATATTAAGGTTTTTAAAGAGTAATGCCTTGACAGGAGACGTTGGATAAGAATGCTAACCTGAACGATTTATACTTTGAAATGCGAAGGTGCTTTCTTATGAGACATGATTAATCTTGATGTCAAGCGGATTCTCCAAGTGAAGAACTTATCAAGTCCTCCTACCACAACCACGAACAGAGCGAGAGAGAAAATCTGAAGTCCGACTCCCGAATTCAAAGCTCAATCTTCCTCCAGACGCCTCCCAACTCCGAAATTGTTGGCGATTCTCAAAGTCGTTATTTCTCCTAATCTCAGGAAGAAGAAAAGAATCCCAAGAACTTCCCACTCCAGAGAAGAATTCCCAGTTTTTCCCTCCTTCTTTTTCTTTTTTGTTTTTTCCTCCTTTATACCCCTAGCTTAACCATGGTTCCTTAACCCAATGGAAGTTAATTTCAAACCCTAGCCTAACTAACTATAACTAACTCCCAACTAACCTAACTGAATTTTGTTTTTGTTTGTCTTTCTCTTTTTTTTTAGCTTTATTTGTCTATTATCTACTCACTTACTTATTTAATTTTTGCAACTCCTTCTCTTTTCTTTTGACCATGTGAGCTTTTATTTTCTAAAGTTATTTAGTAAATTAATTAAGGAAGATTTCTACCCGGACAAAAATTGGTGCTCACAACAAGTCTCATTGATTTCGTTCTCGAGGATTTGCAGTAACCTACTAAAATTCATATTGAGTATAATTAAACTCATGTTAATATAAGGCGCATTTATGTGATTGTCCTTTATGTACAGGATGAATAGGTTGAAGTTCACCCTTTGCAGGTGTTTATGTAGAATATATGGAGCAATTTTTCAATATCTCCACCACTGATAATCTTGTGATACTTATTTTGCAACTCTACAAAGTGATACTTTTTTTTTTTTTACCAATATTATATATTAATGGGTCTCCCTTTAATGTTACATGACTTTAAAGGAAAATATGGTGTTTCAAAAGCTTACAATGGTATTTATGTCATTATAAATAATGGTGTAAAGGAAATTGATGAATATAGACAAAGATACAATCATGTCAAATTGAATCATTTCTTTTAATTTATTAATAACCTTTCATCATACTTCATGCATGTGATGTTTTTTTTTTATATGCATTATATTACCAAAATTATGTATTCATTTGTTCTTATAGCCATCATGATAGTTCACTAACATTGACACAAAATATGAGTCAAGTGAGTAACCAAACTGCAACCTGCTTAAATGATGACTTTCTTCAAAATCGGATGTATGACTATTCAGAGGTTATTCTCATATACTACTACCTATTTTAACTGCAGTGACTAAATTTTTTTTTCATCAAGTACAAACAATTTGTCACAATGTTTGATATTCATCCATGAAATATGTGATTATTTTCTGTCTTTGTAGAAGTGTGTAGCAGTTGTGTTTGCCAGAGTATTTGACATAAACACAAGTCGGGGTTGGTTTTATGTTTCATGTACAAAGTGCTTGAAAAAGTGCAACCTGTTGGAGATAAACATTATTGTGAACATTGTGCCAAAATTGCACCTGGAATAAAAAGGTTGGAATAAAATTATGCTACCTCTTCAATTCACACACAAACCAATTGATTAGAAAACATCTGTGTCACTCATAATATACTCACTTAGTTTATCCCACACTTACCTTTGTAATTAGGGATGGAAGTAGGACGAGTCGAACTAGACTTTGAGTGTTCAAGTCTGACCTGTTTAAAAATTTTGAGGCCTGAGCCTGAGTCTGTTACTTATTAAATGCTTTTTTTTTTCTCTCAAGGTCTGGCCTAATTTAAAGCCTACAAGGTCTATAAGTCTGTTTAAAAGCTTACATTACAAAATAGATCAATAAATAACTTAAAGCCTATATAAATAAGCTTGCAAACTTAAAGCCTACAAGATAAAAAGGTCATTAAATAGGCCTAAAACATATATATATATATATATATATTAATATTATGTAAATAAAATATAAAATAAATATTATACAAATATAATATATTAAAATAAATATAAATATATAATATATAATATATAAATAGGCATCTAAATAGGTTAAATAAGCTTTTTTATAAACCTAAACCTGACTTGTTTCTCTAAAAAGGCTTTTTATTAAGCCTGAGCCTATCTAGTTATTAAACGACCCGAGCCTAACTAGGCTTTAAATGAATGGAGTCGTAGGCCCCTTTTGAACGACCTTGTTCACTTTCATCCCTATTTGTAATACAAACCATCATTTACAGTATCATATGCTAAATTAATCTTTCCCTCATATTGTAAGGTACAAGCTACAATTACGTGTGATTGATGACACTGGATCTGCATCGTTTATTTTATTTGACCGCATAGTGGCTGAATATTTTCATATTTTCAAGATCAAATTGTTCAATAAAATGGAGCAAGAAAGGGTATGTTTCTAATCTACCGTATACTTACAAAATGGTTATATTAATGTTATGTTCATTCATTGTAATTTATGTTATTATTCTTTGCATAGTGTTTGGATTGCCCCACACAATTAGACAAACTTAAGGGAAACATGTTTCTATTCAAAGTTGAAGTGAGTAAAAGCATGAGGAACAGTAAGTGGAAGAATTACACTATCAAAAACTTTTCCGATGATGTTGAACTTATTGAATGTTTTTAAGATCAAACATGGTCTTCAAGTTTTCACAATTCAATATGCATTTTAAATTTATTTCTTTTCATTTTCACATTGAAACATATTAGGCATCTTCTTACAAATTGTTAGGAATTTGAAGAAGATGATGATCCATCCACTAAATCGATGGTTGATTCCCAGGTTATTTTAATGATCAATACTTAGAAATCAATTTTGCTTTTACTATCTAATTAATTGTTCATCACATGTCATGAAATGCATATTGCAGCCATTAGTCCAAGATGAGAATTCTGTTCAGGAAGTTCTGTGTGCACAACAAATAAGCAATGCTATAAAGGTACATTGCAAAATTTTCGGAACATTAATATTATTATAAATCTTAAAGTAAAAAATTATATAAATTAATATATACATCTATTGGCTAACAAATGTCAAACATTTTAATTTCCAGGACCATCATAATGAGAATGACTCTGCAACACCTTCAAGTAAACCTTGTAGCGCTGTTTTTTTTTTTTTTCCGGAATGTGATTTGGCTGGACTTTTGTATCACAACACCGCAGAGACATCCTCCACCAAGACTCACACCATGATCGTTGTGAAGAAGGAAAAACCTTAGCTTCATTAATTTTTCTAAATTTATAAATTATGTATCAAATTGAGTAGTAACTTAAGAATGTTTAATTTATGATTCTCAGTTGCCGCATGTACTGATGAAAACACTATTGTCTTAATACTTTATTTATTTTTCTGTTTGTTTACATGAATTAATTTCTTATGACTTATTCATATTTTTTCTTAAATTGTTCTATTCCACCGATGTCACATTTCAAAACAGGTTTTTCCAAACTGCACATACTCCAATCAATTGTTCAACACAGAATCAACAACAATTCATAAGGCATATATACAACCTCTTCAACAACCATCGCCACTGAAGAATGTGTGACAATCTGAATGGGAAGAAATTCAACAACAACAAAGCATATATGTCATAACGAACATATAGTTGCAATTCAGCGTAGGGGAACATCACTATTTCCATTCCATTATACAGTTTGCAAGTAACATATATTTGTAATAACACATACTTTAATTAAATTTGAAATACATTTACATGTGTACCAATCCATATACTTCACAGAACAATTGTTTATGATATTTTGTAAGCCATTTTTTTTTGTTAATTTACTTATTATGAGCTTTATTTTGAAATAGTTATTATTAGCAACAAAAGACCTAATATACTAAAAGGATTCAATTCAACCAACAAATTTGAAAAATGACCTCACAAAATACAAATAGTTCAATGCAACGAAAAAGTAAAAAATTGCATTTAATAGTTGTCAAACATAACATATTGCACATCAGTATAGTTTAAAGGCTACTATTTTTCTACCATATTCCTTAAATTGTCATTGGTAACCGTAAATAAAACTTTGTAACCTGTGCAAGAACCATAAATCATGTACTCACTGTTAAAAATCGTTTTCAACATTCTACATGCAATATGATCTAGATGAGGTCAATTTATATCATCCAATTCACCATACATATACATTTTCCTGTTATTGATTTTAACATAAGGCCTCATATTTCATTCGATTAGGTGTTGAGATTTCTTTCTTCCCTTTTTGTGAAAAGCTACAAGAATGATATCTCTAATATCTTCACATTTCGAGATCCTGCTGATACAAATAATGTTTGACATTATTAAAACCATCCGTACCATTGTCATCAATGATGGATGAAAGGACATCAAAGACATCTACCCAAAATTGAAGCATGAAGGTTGGCTTCAACTTAAATATACCGGTAATGAGAACTTTTTCCTTCGTGTTTACAATCTCAAACACAAGAAAATTAAGTACCCTAAGGAAAAAAGATCTTTTTGGTCATTTACATAAAAACATAGAAGATAAAGGTAAAACTCATGAAAAAATAAATATATTATAATACAAGAAAAAATATATATTTAAAAATTACATTTAAATCTTTCAAAAATATAAACAAATCGTGGTTGGTTAAAAATTTAAATGTAATGTTTTTTAAAATAGCAGTTATCTTTTTGTAATCAATAAAAAAATTATATAATCTTTTTGTAAAAAAACTTTGTTGATCCAGAAAATTATATCGATTTATAAAATAAGCTTTATCAAGAATAAAAATTTTATACATACAAGAAATATCTTCACTTAAAAAGTTTTGTCAACAACCAAAGTTTTATCAACAGAAGAAGTAAAATTTAAATAAAAGTATTCCTTTTCAACATTATATATATATATATATATATATATATATATATATTTATCTTTTCGATAAAATATTTTAAAATATATTTTTTAATATAGATTAATATATTTAGTTTTATTTTTTTAATTATAATTTAAGATTATTAATTTTTTAAATTATTTTTTATTATATTTAATTAAATAATTATCTTATTATTAAATTTTGATAAATCTTGTGATATAACTTCTTAATCTTCAATTATAAATTGATGTTTGATATTGTAATTTTTAAAAATTAAATCAGGATGAAATAAATTGGTGTTAAAATGAACTAGAAATTCATATGTTCGACTTTTAAATAAGGTTTATATTTTATGTTTTACAATATAATTTATAGATAATTAATCAACAATTTAATTTAATATAATTTAAAATTAGATTTTGATAACGTTTAAAACTTAATTTCGAAACATGATTTATTTTAAAATTTACAAGAATTATGTTAAAAAATATAAAAAGTAAAAATATAATATATTTAATTTATTGCATATAAAATAATGATTTATTTTAAAATTTATTGTATAATTATATCTCTCTGTTTATTTAGTTCTTTTCATATCGATTTTAAATATGTCTATTCACTTTTTTATTTCTTTTAGATGAATTCGATCAAAACATAAAAGTAACCAAAAAAATAATAATATTAAAGTTAATGCTTTTTTAAGTTACTTTACAAATTAATATTGTTTCAAATTTTTTACTTTTTAAATGAATTCATTTAAAGTCACTGCTATATCTTATGTTTTTTCGATAAATATCAAATGTAATATTTTTTAAAATGTTACTAGAATTAATAAGTAATATTTTTTTTTATATTTTTATAACATTTTTTAAATGTTATTAATAATATTTTACAATATAAATAAGATGTAACATTTTTTAAAATATTACTAAAATTAATAGGTAACATTTTTTATATTTTTGTAATATTTTTTCGAATGTTGCAAGAAGTATAATATAGTATAGTAAGTATGGAAGTAGCAAAATAAAATAAAAAAAATATCGATAATAATTTCTTCCTCATTGTACCAAATAATTTAGATGCTTTTTATTTGTATATATAAATTGAACGTAAATGCTAATGCTAATGCATTTGTCGTGAATGTTGTCTTTCAAATGCTATTCAAAATAAATATTTATTAAATAAAAAAATTAATTTAATAAAATAAATAGAGATTAGTATACTTAATATAGAAATTTTTTTATCAATATCTTGGTTTATAAAGCTCTTCTACATGAAAGGTTTTGCTTCCTACAAGTAAATGATTTTGAGTAGAAATCTTAATGATTTATATATTTTAGAAATAGTAATTTACAGAAAAATATAAAAGATAAATGTAAAAATCATGAAAAAATAAATATATTATAATAAAAGAAAAAAGTAAGTATTTAAAAATTATATTTAGATCTTTCAGAAATATAAATAAAGTGTGGTTGGTTAAATATTTAAATATTCAAACAATTAAATTCAATTATGAGAGCTTAGCTCACAGATATAATAAAAAAAATAAGAAAGTTAATAAAGACCCCTAAATTGCATGCATCAATAAAAGGGCTTTCCCGTCTAATTGAATACATAGGAATTTCCTCTTTGAAACTCAACTTTATATAAATACGTGGTCCAAGAAGTTATTGTCACATTATTTGATTGTCTCATAAACTTGGAACCGTTAGCTCTATACTTAACAAGATTTTAATTTTGATTCTATTCCTTTTATTATCAACATCCCTGCCTTCTAAATTTCACACGAATTTTAAATACATGTATAATATGTTATGGTTTAGTATGTAAAAAATTATATTAATATTAATAAAATTTTTGTTTTTCTCAGATTTTAAATATATGTATATTTAAAAAAATTTAAATAATTATTTAGTTAAATATTTTAATTAAATATTACTTTTCATTTAAATTTTAAAAAAATATATTTTAAGTTTTAAAATTCTAAAATTTTATACAATAAATTTAGGTGTAACATATTCTACCATTTAATGTTTAGAAAATTATAAAAATTTAAATGCAATTTTTTTTTTCAGATTTTGTACATATGTAGGTTTAAAAAAACATATTTAAATATTTAATTAAATATTTCAATTAAATATTATTTTTAATTTAAATTTTAAAAAAATATATTTTAAATTTTAAAATTATAAAATTTTACATAATAAATTTTAAATATAAACATCTAATATATTCTATCGTTTAATATTTAAAAATTATATAAGTCTCATATTTTGGGTATATATAGATTTAAAAAAATATTAAATAATTATTTAGTTAAACCTTTTAATTAAATATTACTTTCAATTTAATTTTTTTTAAAAAAATAAATTTTAAAGTTTTAAAATTTTAAATTTAGTATTTAAAAAATTGTATAAGTTTTAATATAACCTTTATTTGTTCCAATCTTTGAATATAGGTAAGTTTTAAAAAATATTTAATAATTATTTATATAAAATTTTTAATTAAATATTATTTTTCATTTAAATTTAAAATATATATTTTAAAATTTCTAATTTTTAAGAATTAAATTAAAGATCAGATGATATTAATTTGATATTAAAATGAGAAAGCACAAATTCACATGTGCTGCTTTCAAATAAGGTTTATATTTTATGTTTTTCAATATAATTTATAGATAATTAATCAGCAAGTTTAATTTAATATGATTTAAAATCAGATTTTGATAACGTTTAAAACTTAATTTTGAAACATGATTTATTTTAAAATTTGCAAAAATTAAGTTAAAAAATATAAAAAGTAAAAAATAATATGTATTTATATTTTATTATATACAAAAATTGAATATGTGTACTGTTTTATATTATTATAGCTTTCTATTTATTTAGTTTATATCATGTCGATTTTAAATATGTTTATCCAATTTTTTTTTAATGAATTCAGTTAAAGTATAGAAAAAAATAAAGTAGAAAAAGTACAAAAAAAAAAAAAATCAAAATAAAAAAGGTTACCAAACAATGTTAATGCTAATACTTTCTTTATAAATGTTGCATTGTTTTAAATAATTTTGATTTTTTTTAGATAAATTCATTTAAAGCATGAAAATAGTAAAATAAAACCAAAGAAGGTGAATATAGTAATGCCTTTCTCATAAGCGTTGTACTAAATAATTTACATTTGTATATATAAATTAACCGTCAATATAAAAATGAAATTATAAAATAAATAATAAATAATGATCGTAATCTAATAAAAACATGTAAATAATGAATAATGAATAATAAATAACATGCTAATGCTACAATCTAAGCCATTGGTGTCCGCTTATGAAACCTGTATCCATGAAAGGCTTTGCCTCGGTATAGTTGAATGATTTTGACCAAGCCACTCTTTGTCTTCTATTTGCTCCTCTTCCCCAACATTCATATTCACCAAAGACTGCAGTGCTGAAATATAATACATATTTAAGGATAATAAGTAGTATAAATTTTAAAATAGTTGAAATATATATACATATATATATATATAATTAAACATTAGATGAATTAATAATGTAAAATTTGAAACAAATAACAATGTCATACTTTTTTCTTTCTGGATGATCCCAATCTGACCACCCTTCTGGGTTAATAATATTATCCATATAACAGTTTGAGTATACAACTGTTGGAAAGTCTCCCCATGCTCTAGCAAGGTAAACATTGCCAGTTCCTCTTATAACGCATCTCAAAAAGAAAATCCTGAATCATCATTTGATTTATACCCACGCGGTGCTGTTATTGCTCCATAATTCTGAGCCGTGGAATGAAGAAAACAATTCTGGAACAAAGTTTTCAAAAGTTAGAATTAAATGGAATTGAGAACTTAACTAATTTTATTTTAGTAACATGTAAAAGACTTGTCTTAGTTACCTCATAGAGTGATCTTGCACTGCCAAAAATAAAATCAACTTCTCCTTCGATAAGAGACTCCAAAAAATAATGTTTTCCTCTATCGTCCAAGAGAGTGTCTTGTGATCCTCTAATCCTTACTCTATAGAACATGGCATGTTCACTGCTTACTCTCAGTGCCACAGCTTGCATCCCTATTCCATTAGGGACTGCCATAATTGTATTCTACAACCAATTAAAAAAGTGACATTAGATAAAGTTCAAAATGCACTTAGTTATTCATCTTATCCTGAATCTTTACCTCAAAAGTGATATCAGTTGCAACGAAATAATCTGATTCCACTACCACAGTTGCTGTATTAACTGTGCCCAATTCATGACCATCTGGGCCTATATCAGATGCCTTACTGTTCCAACTAATAACAACACCTTCTGTTTGATTTATTTTGCCTATAAATGATATATAAGGCTTGGTGACAGGCACAACCACTTTTTTCTCTGCAAATAATGGATAGATATAGGATGAAAAAGTAGAACTCAAGTTTTCAATAATAAAAAAGTATGAATGAAGCCATGAAGATTCAAAGATATTTTGAGGACTAAATAAATATAATGTAACTGTTACCCCAAAACAAAACATGAATTCAGTAAAAGAATAAACATAGCTATTTTTTATTAGAAATGAATAATGAACGGTGGTGAAAATAAAAGACAAAAAAATCTAATTCAAAATTATGCAATTACTAACCTGTAAATTCCTGGATAGATGTAAATTTTCACTCTCTGTGTGTTAAAATCTGGAACCAAATCCACAGCTCCTTGAACGGTTTGGGAATGTCCCTTCCCATGCTGGTCAACAATAATAACTGGAACCTCGTTATTGGACTTCAAGCCCAACCTTCTCTCGTCCACATGAAAATCTTCCCGACTAATATAATTTCTAACGCTACCATTACCATTGCCATTATCATCTTGTGCTAAGTTCACGTAAACCCTTGTCATGAAAATTAAAACAACAAACACAAATGCAACTCTAGAATACAACCTCATGATGGTCTTCGTCACCATGAAAGTGTATGGTTAAACTTAAAGAAGAATAATGTATTATTATAGAACCGGGTGAAAAATAAAAACTCCACCGAAAACAAAAAGTTTCTGCAATTTAGAAACAGTGAAGCAGTATTTTTCTCTGAAGTGAAACGTTTGCATCAGATTGTATATAAATAAGAGTGTTAGGTGATACACTTTGAAGGCACCTCATGCTAAACGTATATCTTTTTTTATTAAAGATAAACTATTTATCTATGTTTTTATCTCAAATCTCCTATATTTTTTTTATTAATATCTACTTATCAAATAATCAGTTATGAATGAGATACTTATCTTAAATATATGATTTATTTAACATTTTTTTATTAAAGATAAATTATTTATCTATATTTTTATCTTAAATCTCCTATCATTTTTCTATAAATATCTACTTATCAAATAATCAATTGTCAATAAGACACTTATATGAGATATATAATGAGATATATAATAATTATTTTATTTAAATTATTAGTATCGACTTTTGATATTTCATAAGTTTTTAAAAATACTTATTTAAGAATTTTTATTTTTATTATATAAATTTATTATTTAACTAAAAGTTAATCTGGTTTATATAAAATATTTAATTTTACATATATAACTATAAGAATATTTTACTTTTTAAAAATATATATTTTACCCCACAAAATGATGGTTCAACATTTTTCATAAGGCGACATGTTTACATATTTAGGAATATACATATTTATTCTGAAAATATTTTGTTATTTAAAAGTTGCGCCGATTATTTATTATATCAAATTAATTTTATAACTTGCCGTTAGTTTTTAATCAATTATTGGGTTGGGTTACATGTATAATTTGAATTCTAACTGAGATAAAAAAATATTATATAAGTAGTTTTCAAGGTGAAAATTTTAATTGAAAATATCAACAATAAATTTTTTCTATTATATAATTTTAAAATATAGGTGTTATAATATAATATTTGAGTGCATTAAAGAATTATTGAATAAGGTCGTCTTATTGATAAGGATATACGGTTCAACTCGTTTATTAAATAGATTCAGGTTTATTAAAAAGTCGTTTTAGATAAACAAGCCACACTTAAGTTTATAAAAAATTTATTTATATTTATATATTATATATTTATATTTATTTTAAATATATTATATTTATATAATATTTATTTTATATTTTATTCACATAATATATATATATATGTATTTTAGGCTTATTTGCAAGTTTTTTTTTATTTTAAGCTTTAAGTTTAAGTTTTTTTAATCAATTATTTATATAGATTTTAAGTCTATTTATTAAATTTTTTTTGTTATATAGGTTTTAAATAGGCTTGTAAACTTTGTAAGCTTTAAATCAGATAAGATCTTGACGAGAAAAAAAAAAAAAAGAAGCCTTTAACGGTTAACAGACTCAGGATTAGACTTCAAAATTTTTAAATAGATCTCGACTCGATCTACTTCCATCTTTATAACTGAATGAATTGATTATTATCTTTGTATTTTTTTTTTCAATTTTTATAATACAAAATTATTTCAAATTCTTTTTTATTGCGTCATAGACCATTTGAAATAAAAATAATCGACTGCAGCCAAGAATTTTTATTTTAAAAATTTATTATTTAACTAAAATTTAATCATATTTATATAAAATATTTAATTTAACATATAAATAAAAAAATATTTTACATTTTTAAAGTTTATTCCACAACTTCCACATGAACTCATTATTATTTGATTGAAGTTTACTCTAAGAATATTTTATTATTTAAAAGTTACTTTTTGCTTTGATTATTAATTATATCATTGCACATAGAATACAAATTCTAATAGTAAATAAAAAAAATTATCTAAATAAACTTTAGAGTAAAAAAGTTAATTAAAAATATGAACAGGATAATAAACTATCATAGAATTGTAAAACATAACAATTATAATATCATAGTATTAGGCAAAAAAGTAACAGAGTAAAATGATTATTATCTTAGCATGTTCTTTAATTTTTTAATTCAAAATCATGTCAAGCTCTTCTTTAACTACAGTTGACTGAGTTGATGATCTCTATATAATACTAACTTTGACATGTACATGCTTCCATCACCCACGATAAAGGTAACAGTTGATTCGGCTAAAAAATTGGTAGAAACATGCATGAAAAGAGCTAAAGATAAATGTAAAACTCGTAAAAATAAAAAAAAAATTATAACAAAGGTAAAACATATCAAAGATTAGACCTAAGTCCTAAAATAATTCAGCAATATTAATTCAATATTTAAATTTAAAAATTTTATTAAATAAGAATTATCTCTTTATAATCAATCGGAAAGAAGCATGTGATCGGATCGTATAACAAATTTGAGGAGTAAGAGGTTTTATCAATCAGAGAAATATTGTACATTAAAACATATTTTATCAAAAATAAATATTTTATCCATAAAAAAATATTTTTTCGTAAGGAATTTATCAACAATAAAAGTTTTAGATAAGTGTAATTCAAATAGACTTATTTTATTTTTCTTCATTTTCAGCTTTTTTTTTTTTTTCGTTTTTGTGTGTTTCTGCTTTAGTATCTTTAAATATATTTTGTATTTTAAAATATAATTCTTTATAATATAAAAGAAGAGTGAATGTGAATATTTTCCTGTGCAAGTTTCAACCAATAGCATTCATCCATCTGTCCGATTATTAGTGGGTATGTGTACTTTTTTGAGTGTCTGCGTTGCTAGGTTCATGCAGAATATAATCCACTGCACTCTTCCTAATGTATCGCTCCGTGCGGGTCCATTCTCATGTAGGCTGTCTTATAAATTTGATTCTTAATTTATAAATTTTTTATATTATGTATTTAATTTTATTAATGATTTTTTATAAATAATTTTAAATTTTAATATAATATATTAAATTGAAAGTATTTATGTTAAATTGTATTTAAGATTATTGTAATATGAATTTAAATATAATTATTATTTTTATATTATTCTCATTATTTATTTTTAAATTTTAATTTTTGATATATCATTCATAAAAATAATGTATCTTAATTTCCATAAGTTTTAAAATTTAAAATTTTAATATAATATAAATAATCTATTTTTAATATAAAAATTATTATTTTATAAATTCATCTTTATTTAAATTTAAGTTTCATTCATCTTACTCTTCCTAAAATAACAACATCTAAAAGTACAAAAACAAATCTACACAATTAATTAAAAAGATTAATTAGATAGCTTTTATATTTTTGGTTACAATCAATGAGTTATTTTAAAATGAACAAGTAATTACAATAAAAACAATTTAATTATTATTGTAATTATTATTTTTCAACATCAGATGATGAAAAATTTAAGAATTTTTATTATTTAAAAAAAGAAGATAATATTATCTTGGTAAAGATCAAATATACCTTATTAAATATTTTAAATTATTTTCAAAAGTAAATATTAAATGACTGTTATATTTTTCATAAGGTTTTATTAACAGTTGAGTGTTCAAAGAACAGCGAAATTTTTTATTAAAACAACGTTTCTTATTATAGTCACAATTATGTTTTAAAGGTATTCTCCCAACATTTGGGAGTTCTTTGCTATTTTTTATCGCTTCATGTTAAAGATATTGCAAGATATTCACTGTTATATTATATGCTTTTGTCGTCCTACATTTTTCCTTGCTTGTAAAGATGAGATATCACTTTCAAAGCATTATTGGCCAGGAGTTGTAAAAATGTTGTTTATTTTTCTCTTTAACCAAAGATAAATCTTTTCCTCGCCCCATTTTCTTTTGTTAACGCTTTAGTTTTTGCAAGGTCGACATTTCTATTAGCCAAGATTTTTGGCACAAATTCCAAAATTACCTTTTTCCGGGCATAATTACTGTGGGTGATAAAAGAGGAAACAAGCACACTGTTATTGATGTTATTGATGAAGATGTGGTAATTCACTCAGGTGGATCCAAACATAGATCCGACCATACAATGAAACTTATATCAAAGAATGGATGGTATCAATTCATTCGGTCCAAAAACCTACATCGGCGGATATTCTTCAATTTGAACTTCATCTAAATCCACCAACAATGCATGTCAAAGTACTTTCTTTATAAGATTGTATTTTAAGATCTTGATGATACAAATTTCCAATCCAATGCAATTTTAAGTTATTCTTCCCTATTAACAATTGCTTCCATTTTATGTCGCTACATTCGCCTTCAATTTTTTTATGAGTTGTTAAATATATGTAATTGATGGTATTCATCCGGAGTATCCAACATTATCAACTTTGGAAGGTAATTAATATTTCCATATCTTTTACGCATCGCTTTATATTGTTAAGTTAGGTCAATATTAATATACTCTTATCTTCATTGAAGATGGTGGTTGATTACCTTTTAAACATACATTAATGAGTCATTATAGTTTTGTATGTTTTTCTTTATCCAACGAGTTGGTACATTACTTCTGTCAAATATAGAAGATATGGATTATTAAACTGCACTGTACGTCTTAATAATGTACAAAAACTAAAGTGGATATCCTTTGAGTTTTTGTTTCAATGTCAGATAATTTAATGTCCACCTAAGGCAAGTTTACCCTGTTGTTTGACCGCTTATTGGTGATAGCCTTTCATTAAAAGCTTATGTATCTACTTGTACCGATATGTCATTGATGAAATTCTATAAGTTATCACACCATGTGAACGTAGAGACGTCAAACTTCATACCATCTCCCAAAATTTGGCAGAAGATACATTCATACTGTGGTATGTTAAATGGCGGAGATTTTTATTTATTCATTGTTGTTCTAATGGTGGTTGTCATAAACATTATTGTAAGGACCATGCCGAAACCGATTTCTCAAATTGAAGAAATTGATGCCACCAAAATAGATTGGAGAATAAGGGTCAAGATTTCACGCACGTTGAAAGTTCCTATGTATGGTCAACCACAACAAATTGGAAGCATTGACATGATTCTGGTGGATGAAAGGGTAAAAATTGGCAACCATCCTTAGGCACATATTTCACTCTTAATGAACGCATCATATATTTATGACATTTTTTTAATTATATGTTGTGCAACTTGACAGATGTATATGTATTGTGAGGCAGAATTTGGTCGCAAAGAATGAAAGACAACTTGAAGAAGGCAAAACATACGTTATAGAGAACCTTTTAGTAGGTCAAAACAGCACTAAATTTAGGACTTATTGTCGTAACAGTAATTCTGAGGCAGTGATTTAACTCGCTAAAACTTTGGAAATGAAATTTTATTTGATTATGTGGAGTTGCCACCAAATTTTTATTTAAGGGAAAATACTTGGAAAAAACCCTGACTTGAAGAAAAGATTTAGGTTCGGGAGTTGGTTACAAATGGGGAAGGTGTTAGACACCCCATTCGCCCGTTCTGAAGAACGGTACCCTTAAACTGAGTGTGTGATTATTTGAAAATGGTTTGATCCCTTTAATTAACATGGAAATAAATAACTTGATAGAGTTAGCAGCCGACAGATTTGATCCGCTCCTATGTATTCCCCGGTGCAATGGAAAACTCAAGGTTTACGTAGTTCTAGTTTATGAAGGCTTGACCTTCAAAGAAACTTGAAAAGTAGTGTTTGAAAAAACGTGTTTGAAGGGGACCTTCGGGGCGTTTTAAAAGGAATATTTGAAAACGGTTAGAGTGTTTTGAGAATGTCTTAAGGAGAATCCTTAGTCCACATATGCACAGGATCCAAGACAACTACGGCTGCACTTGGGATCCATACGAATTCCTAAACCCCAAACAGCAGAAAAAACTACCAGTTCGTGCTTAAGGTTCGTCGCGTGAGACTTTAGGGACTCTAAAATGAAGTTTTTATTGAAATTTTATAAAGGATCTCAGTCAAATGTGCACAGGGTCCAAGACAACTAATGAATTGCACTGGGACTCATATGAATTCCTAGCAAGCTAACAGCTGAGAAAAAGCTACACTGGTCCTAGGGTTCATTAGTGAGACCTAGAACAATAAACTTGATAAAAAATGAAACAAAAGATTGACGATTTAAAAAAGTGAATTTGATTTGAAATTTGAGAAGAGCTTGTTTTGGGATTTAGCTTGGATCAAGGATTTTGACTTGATTTTTTAAAAAGGAAGTTGATTTTTGTAGAAGAAAGAATTGGATTTGTTTTGAGAATTTGAGGAAAGAATTAATTGGAATTATAGAAAGATTCTGTTAGTCTTAATTATGGAAATTTTAGAGGATAGTTTTCAATTAGGAGAATTTTAGGGGTATATTTGGAATTCTTTTGGGGATGATAAAGGGCAGTTTGGGTATTTTGTGATTTAGGACTAAATGAGAATTATTAGAAAAGGTTAGGGGTAATTTGGTAATTATCAATGAGGGGCATGTTGGGAATTATTGGAAAAGGTTAGGGTAATTTGGTAATCGCACTAGCAGGGGCATGTTGGAAATTATTGGAAATGACCAATGAGTAGAAATGGTATTGAAGCTGGGATGAACTTCGAATTATTGAAAAAGGTTAGGTAATTTGCAATTTAGCAGAGTAGTTTAGATTTATTGTAAAAGGTTAGGGTAAATGATAATTGTTGAGCTTGGTCATTTTAAAATTCAAGAAATGTTGCCTTGGAGTTCAAGTTAGGGCATGGGATGTCCACAAACAATTTAACCACTAGGCCAAGCACTGCTTGGAGTATATGATGCGATTGTTTTAATTTAACTCATTTGACCTCAATTGCGAATTAAATTAAAACACCATGTCGTGGGACTCGAACACAAGCATATGAGAGTAACAAAGTAAAAAACTCTCAACCATTTGAGCTATTCGTTTTTATGCCATATATTTTACCTATCCAAAATAAGAACGCTATATCTAGGCCATCTACCTTATTTAATTAAATTTGATCGGTGGCCTCCATGTCCCTATTCACTTATGGTCTTTTGCCTACAATTCTGCTGTTCGTTCAGAGGCTCATATTCATACTTTATGGGAGACAAACAAAGATCCTAATAATTTTCACAACCGCGGTGTATGCTACCCTTTATGCATTGATCAAGACCCTCCCCGAGCTTATGTGGATAATCAAATTATCAAGACTATCAAACCAACGAATCTTGCCACACAAATCTTTAACCATAGGGTGCTGGTTTCTTATCATGAAAACTTCGTAACCAAACCTTTTGTTTTGAGCAAACATAGCTAACCTGTTGCAAAAATCGAGAACTGAGCCTTGTGTCGCTTGCAACGAAGGTTCGCCTCTCCTCCTCGATCGTTGAAGACTTCGATCAAGAATTCTCCGATCTACTCTCCTGTTTTCTTCTCCGACCTCGCAGCTTAGTCGATCTTCTTGCATCAATGGCTTCTCTCTTGGGGTCCCCTTTCCTTTTCCTCTCTCAGCTTCTCTTAAAACTCAACCTCCAAAAACTCAACCTTTCCTTTCAAAATTCTGTTTTTTAATTTTATATTTTTACTTCCACATTTAAATTCTTTTCTTTCTATTCTAAAAAATAAAATAAAAATAAAAATTATATTATTATTTTTTGGTTTCTTCCTTTTATTTATTATTATTATTTATTTTTTGATTTTTTTTATTATCTTTCAGATTCTGTTATTTTTATTTTTAATTTTGAAATCTATTTTTTTCTTTATTTATTTTCAGATTTTGTTATTTTAATTTTTCAGATTTTTATTTTTCTTTCTTTTTTCCTTCTTTTGTATTTTTTTATTTTTTTCAGTTTCAGATTTTTCCTTAATTTCGTTTTTTACAATTTTTATTTTTTTAGCTAATATTTTCAGTTTTTTATTTGTTTTTTTAAAAAATATTTTTCTTATTAATTTCCAGATTTTGTTGTTATTATTTTTTATTTCCAGATTTTATTTATTTTGATTTTTTCTTTTTTATTTATTATTATTATGTTTATTTTTCTTTCCTTTTTGATTTTTAGGTTTTTTAATTTCCAATCTTTAATTATTTTTCTTTTCTGTTTGTTAAATTTTCTTTTAGATTTATTTATTATATTATTTTATTATTATTGTCTATTTCTCTGTTTTTTCTATTTATTTATTTAAATTAGTATTAGCTTCTTGATAAATTTAAAAATGGGAGCCTCGAACATAAATGGGTGTTTACACTTATAAACAACAATATCTATTAAACTTTATGAGGATTACCAAATGTCACCCAGATGATGGCCAAAAATTTCAACACATGTATTCCATTTCACTCCATTTTCTAATATATGCCTTGGTGTGGACATATCCTTTCTCATTGGTAACAAATTCGAGTGCCATTTGAATTTTTTATGCTTATGTTACTTTTTGGTGTTCAACATCCTGTACTATACTAATGAAAATGTTTCTTCATATGTAGATGTTATAGGTCATGTTGTTGAGAAAAATGATATAAAGAAGGCACATGTCAATGGAAAAAGGACAAGTCTCATTGATTTCGTTCTCTAGGATTTGCAGTAACCTACTAAAATTCATATTAAGTATAATTAAACTCATGTTAATATAAGGCGCATTTATGTGATTGTCCTTTATGTACAGGATGAATAGGTTGAAGTTCACCCTTTGCAGGTGTTTATGTAGAATATATGGAGCAGTTTTTCAATATCTCTACCCCTGGTAATCCTGTGATACTTATTTTGCAACTCTACAAAGTGAAATCTTTTAATGGTTTTTTATACACTTTCTAATTTATAACTTATATTTTTTACCAATATTATATATTAGTGGGTCTCCCTTTAATGTTACATGACTTTAAAGGAAAATATGGTGTTTCAAAAGCTTACAATGGTATTTATGTCATTATAAATAATGGTGTAAAAGAAATTGATGAATATAGACAAAGATACAGTCATGTCAAATTGAATCATTTCTTTTAATTTGTTGATAACCTTTCATCATACTTCATGCATGTGATGTTTTTTTTATATGCATTATATTACCAAAATTGTGTATTCATTTGTTCTTATAGCCATCATGATAGTTCAATTAACATTGATACAAAATATGAGTCAAGTGAGTAACCAAATCCAACTCGCTTAAATGATGACTTTCTTCAAAATGGGATGTATGACTATTTAGGTTATTCTCATATATTACTACCTATTTTAACCGCAAGCTAAATTTTACATCAAGTACAAACAATTTGTCACAATGTTTGATATTTATCCATGAAATATGTGATTATTTTTTCTGTCTTTGTAGAAGTGTGTAGTAGTTAATGTTTGCTAGGAGTATTTAACACATAAACACAAGTCGGGGTTGGTTTTATGTTTCATGTACATTGCGAAAAAGTGCAACCTGTTGGAGATAAACATTATTGTGAGAAGATTATTAAAAATTGCACTGAATAAAAAGGTTGGAATATTATAATACTACCTCTTCAATTCACACACAAACCAATTGATTAGAAAACATCTGTGTCACTCATAATATACTCACTTAGTTTGTCCCACACTTACCTTTGTAATTAGGGATGGAAATAGGTTGATCGAATTGAACTTTGAATGCCAAGTCCTGACCGTTTAAAAATTTTGAGGCCTGAGTCTGAGTCTGTTACTTATTAAATGCTTTTTTTTTTCTGTCAAGGTTTGGCCTAATTTAAAGCCTACAAGGTCTACAAGCCTGTTTAAAAGCTTACATTACAAAATAGATCAATAAATAACTTAAAGCCTATATAAATAAGCTTGCAAACTTAAAGCCTACAAGATAAAGGTCATTAAATAGGCCTAAAACATATATATATATATTAATATTATGTAAATAAAATATAAAATAAATATTATACAAATATAATATATTAAAATAAATATAAATATATAATATATAATATATAAATAGGCATCTAAAGAGGTTAAATAAGCTTTTTTATAAGCCTATACCTGACTTGTTTCTAAAAAGGCTTTTTAATGTTCTCGAGCCTATCTAGTTATAAGCCATCAGAGTTTAACTAGGCTTTAAATGAATGGAGTCGTAGTCCCTGTTGAATGACCTTGTTCACTTTAATCCCTATTTGTAATACAAACCATCATTCACGATTATCATATGCTAAATTAATCTTTCCTCATATTGTAAGGTACAAGCTACCTTACGTGTGATTGATGACACCGGATCTGCATCGTTTATTTTATTTGACCGCATAGTGGCTGAATATTTTCATATTTTAAGATCGAAATGTTCAATAAAATGAGACAAGAAGGGGTATGTTTCTAATCACGTATACTTACAAAATGGTTATATTAATGTTATGTTCATTCATCAGTAATTTATGTTATTATTCTTCGCATAGGTGTTTGGATTGCACACGATTAGACAAACTTAAGGGAAATATGTTTCTATTCAAAGTTGAAGTGAGTAAAAGCATGAGGAACAGTAAATGGAAGAATTACATTTATCAAAAGCTTTTCCGATGATGTTGAACTTATTGAATGTTTTTAAGATCAAACATGGTCTTCAAGTTTTTCTAATGATGTGCATTTTAAATTTATTTCTTTTCATTTTCACATTGAAACATATTATGCATCTTACAAATTGTTAGAAGTTGAAGAAGATGATGATCCAACTTTCCCACTAAATCGATGGTTGATTCTCGGGTTATTTTAATGATCAATACTTAGAAATCAATTTTTTTACTATCCAATTAATTGTTCATCAAGCATGTCATGAAATGTATATTAGACCGTCGGTCCAAGAGAGTAATTTGCATTCGAAGGAAGTTACAGTGTGTTTTAAAATAAGCAATGTTATAAAGGTACACTGCAAAAATTTTAGGAACATTAATATTATTATAAATCTTAAAGTAAAAAAATTATTTAAATTAATATGCTCTGATGGCTAACAAATGTCAAACATTTTAATTTTAGGACCATCATAATAAGAATGACTCGGAACACCTTCAAGTAAACCTTGTCAGCTGTTTTTTTTTCCGGAATGTGATTTTGGCTGGACTTTTGTATCCATGACATCATAGAGACATCCTCCACCAAGACTTACACCATGGTCGCTAGAAGAAGGAAAACCTTAGTTTTAATTAATTTTTCTAAATTTATAAATTATGTATCAAGTTGAGTAGTAACTTAAGAATATTTTAATTTATGATTCTCGATTCCAGTTTTATGTCTTGATGAAAAACACTATTGTCTTAAACTTTATTTATTTTTCTGTTTGTTTACATGAATTAATTTCTTATGACTTAATTCATATTTTTTCTTAAATTATTTTTATTTCACCTGATGTCCGTTTCTAAAGCGAGGTTTCCAAAACCCATACTCAATCAATTGTTCAACATATAATCAACAACAATTCATAAGGCATATATACAACCTTTAACAACCATCGCCGTTGAAGAATGTCTAACAATCGAATGGAAGAAATTCAACAGTAAAGAAACCACATATGTCATAAATCTAACATATAGTTATAATAACAGAGGAACATCACTTATTTCCATTCCATTATACAAATTCTCAAGTAAGCAATATATTGTGGAAATAATACATACTTTAATTAAATTTGAAATATATTTACATGTGTACCAATCCACATACTTCAATATAATAATTGTTTATGATATTTTGTGTTTGATGCGTGAAATATTCCCATTTATTATGAGCTTTATTTTGAAATATTATTATTACCAACACTAATATACTAAAAGTGATTCAATTCAACCAAATAAATTCTGAAAAATGACCTCACAAATAAATAGTTCAATGCAATCTAAAAAGTAAAAAATTGCATTTAATGTTGTCAAACATAACATATTGCATCGCATAGCTAAAGGCTACTATTTTTCTACCATATTCTTTAATTCTGTCAGTCAGGTAAATCAGAATAAAACTTTGAAATTTGGAACCATAAATCATGTACTCACTCTTAAAAATCGTTTTTTCAACATTCTACATGTAATATGATCTAGATGAGGTCAATTTATATCATCCAATTCACCGCATATACATTTGCTCGTTATTGATTTTAAACATAAGGCCCCTTGATTTCATTGATTAGGTGTTGAAATCTCTTCCTTCCCTTTGTGAAAAGCTACAAGGATGATATCCCTAATATCATCACATTTCGAGATCCCACATACAAATAATATTTGACATTATTAAAACCATTCGTATTTCATTGTCAAAGAAAGATGAAAGGACATCAAAGACTTTCTTACCCAAAGTCGTACGACAAGGTTGGCTTCAACTTCTTAAATATTAATGGGAACTTTTTCCCTTCTTGTTTACAATATCAAACACAAAAATTAAGTACCCTAAGGAACAAAGATCTTTTCCTCTATCAAGATGAAAATCAAAAAATTAATAGATGACTTCAGGCTAAATCAATGGACCCTACCTCAACTCCAATACCATTTGATCAGACATGCCGCAAAAATACTTTTACCAAATACCAAATGCAAAATAAACTCGGTACAGCATTTAATGTAAATTATTCTTGTAGCACTTTTTGTACTACTTTTCATATGTGAATTTAAACATTAACCTAATTGTCATTCATTTTTAATACATTGCTATTTCATTCACAAGAGCCATTTCGCACATGTTGGAGGAGGTTTACTTGGGATTGTGACAATGTTGCCTCCATGTCCATTCAAATGATATGGACACAAAAACCAGGAACAAATGAATACATTGGTCATTTGGGGTTTGGATGGCCGAATATCAGAATTTCCTCGCAACTTTAGCATGTTTTACACTGATATTTCATCTCCCCATGCTAGAAAGCTCGATGCTAATGTTTCCAATGATAACTAAACAATTTCTTTCTTTTTTTGGGATGGATTTCTACCCACTTAAATACCTTTAAAATTTTTAATTATCTTTAGTATCCATATTTACATGAATTAATTTTATACTTAGATATATATTTTCATATATCAGGTAATTCTCTATTAAATTCGATAAGTTTTTTATTATTTATCCATTTTATTACATATTACTCAATGTTATTTTCATGATACAACATTATTATCAATATTAAATTTCAATTATATGTTACAATTTTTTACAAATAAAATTTTATCATATTAAAGAATAATTAAAATTTTTTATATAACGTACCTGGATTTAGTCACTAGCTTTATAGATAATTAATTATTGCGATTAATTTAATATAATTTAAAATTAAATTGTTATAAATCTTAAAATTTAATATATAATGTACAAAAATTATGTTAAAAATATATAAAATAAAAATACTATAATATTTTTAATTTATTATATATAAAATAATATTTATTAATGATTTTGTAAAATTATATCTTTTCTCGCTTTATTTAATTCTTTTTCATATTAATTTTAATATAGATATATTTTTTGTATTTTTTTTATGAATTGATCAAACATAAAGTAAACAAAAAAATCAAAAGGCAAAAGAATAACCAAATAATATCAAAGTTAGCTTTTTTTTTTTAAGTTGCCTCACAAATTAATATTGTCAATTTTTTTGGCTTTTTTTAAATGAATTCATTTAAAATATGAATGTAGTAGTAAAATAAAATAAAAATATCAATAATAATGTCTTATTCATAAAGATTGTATCAAATAATTTAGATGTTTTTTATTTATGTATATAAATTGAACGTCAATGCCTTAATCTAAATAATGTAAATGCTAATATGCATTTACGGTAAATGTTGTCTTGCAAGTGTTATTCGAAATAAGTATTTATTAAAATGAAAAAATTAATTTAATAAAATAAATAAAGATTAATATATTTAATATAAGAAATTTTTTATCAAGATCTGTCATTTATAAAGCTCTTCTACATGAAATGTTTTGCTTTCTACCAAGTAAATGATTTTGAACATAAATCTTATGACTTATATTTTTGGTAATTTACATATATAAACATAGAAGATAAAGGTAAACTCATGAAAAAATAAATATATTATAATACAAGAAAAATATATATTTAAAAATTACATTTAAATCTTTTAAAAAATATAAACAAATCATGGTTGGTTAAAAATTTAAATATAATGTTTTTTAAAATAGCAGTTATCTTTTTGTAATTAATAAAAAAATTATATAATCTTTTTGTAAGAAAACTTTGTTGATCCAGAAAATTATATCGATTTATAAAATAAGCTTTATCAAAAATAAAGATTTTATACATACAAGAAATATCTTCACTTAAAAAGTTTTGTACAACTAAGGTTTTATCAAATAAGAATAAGTAAAATTTAAATAAAAGTATTCCTTTTCAACATTATATATATATATATATATACATATATATATATATATACATATATGTATGTATATAATATATCTTTGTAAAATATTTTAAAATATATTTTAATATAGATTTAATATATTTAATTTTATTTTTTAATTATAATTTTAAAATTATTAATTTTTTAAATTATTTTTTATTATATTTAATTAAATAATTATCTTTATTATTAAACTTTGATTAATCTTATTATATAACTTCTAATCCTTCTAATTATAAATTGATGCTTGATATTGTAATTTTTAAGAAATTAAATCAGGATGAAATAAATTGATGTTAAAATGAACTAGAAATTCATATGTTCGATTTTAAATAAGGTTTATATTTTATGTTTTTACAATATAATTTATAGATAATTAATCAATAGTTTAATTTAATATAATTTAAAATTAGATTTTAATAATATTTAAAACTTAATTTTGAAATATGATTTATTTTAAAATTTACAAGAATTATGTTAGAAAATATAAAAAATAAAAATATAATATATTTAATTTATTGCATATAAAACAAGGATACGTGTATTGTTCTGTATAATTATATCTTCTCTCGTTTATTTAGTTTTTCTTCTTTCGATCTTTAAATATGTCTATTCACTTCTTTATATTTTTTGATGAATTCTAATCAAAACATAAACTAGCCAAAATGAAAATTAAATAATATTAAAGTTAATTTTTTTTAAGTTATCTACAAATTAATATTGTTTCAAATTTTTCTATTTTTAAATGAATTTATTTAAAGTCACTGCTATATATTATATTTTTTATCGATAAATATCTAAATGCTAACATTTTTAAAAATGTTATTAGAATTAATAGATAATAATTTTTTTTTATATTTTTTTAACATTTTTTAAATATTATTAATAATATTTTACAACATGAATCATATGTAACACTTCTTAAAATATTACTAAAATTAATAGGTAACATTTTTTTATATTTTTATAATATTTTTCAAATATTGCAAGAAGTATAATATGATATAGTGAGTATGGAAAGTAGCAAAATAAAATAAAAAAATATCAATAATAATTTCTTCCTCATAAACATTGTAGCAACCAATTTAAATGCTTTTTATTTGCATATATAAATTGAACGTAAATGCTAATGCTAATGCATTTGCTTTGCTGTGAATGTTACCTTTCAAATGCCATCTCAAAATAAGCATTTATTAAATAAAAATTAATTTAATAAAA
>JAMKYM010000752.1:0-26966 GCA_026541065.1 Canavalia ensiformis
ACTACGCCAGCATCGATACAACTTTGCAATGTGTCCACCACTTGGACAAAGCCGAACCAAAGGCAATCATGTAAGCCACTCAAAAATGATTAATCAACCAAATGATCCTCATCTTGCTTTGAATATGTTGATGAAACCAGCTCTCACTCCATTTACACATCCCCCAAAGTATGTGGATAGTGAGCACTGAGTTCCAAGCAAAACAAGAGAATGCCAATACTTTCCAATTTCCTATTCAACTACATAAGATATTGAATGCATTGAAGATGTTAAGGCAAGATGGGAAATTGTGGAGGTATACGTTCAATTGCAAAAGACTGTTAGGGTAATAAAGGTGAGAGTCATGGGCTCAAATTAGTATTGATTTAATCGAGAACTTGCACATTTAGTTCGAGTATGTCAACTCTTTGGGAATGAGGAAAGATATAACCAATTACGAAATTCTTTATTTGTTGGAGGTGAAAAAATGGTGTCTTTAGATAAATAGATGACCCTCCTCGATATGGGTTATATAATTGCTTCTAAATCTAATGTTGTGTTTATCCATATCTCAATACATGGATCGATGACATTTTTCCGCTTTAAAGGTGAACCACCAAGACTCTCGGTTCATAGCATGATTTGTATCGGATTTGTTAACAACTATCATTTTCTATAGGTATGATTTTAACAAATTAAGTTCACAGGTTTAATAACCAATACACTTTGATGATAATATCTATCCTTACAGGTGTTCTTGGTAGATGGATCTCTAATTCCTCCGATCATTTTGTGCAATGCATGAGATATTGTCATGACAATACTCGTTTATGGCGAATTTATTAAATTAAATTATATAACTTATTTATGGTTTATTAGCTACTTTTATTTCTTCTATTTCAAATGATATTTATCTTTATTGATAACCCAATCTCATTATCCACTCTAATCAATGAACATAGAAAATAATCAAATTATAATAAAACTTTGTTCATATCCATAATAACACAATAATATATCCATAATATCTAATGACATTTAAAATATCAGATAAAAAACCAAATATGTAATAACAAATATCCAAATCAAGATAGTCAACGGCACTCTTCTTCCTTTTCTGATAGGTAATGGTCTTCTACATTTAAGACGTGCTAATCTCAAAGCATCACGTGTAATATCTTCTCTTCAGGTCTCATCTGCACGGCTTTAACGCCCTAAATCCAATAGGCTTTGAAATAGTTACGCGAATTTTTCAAATTGTTCTTACAAAAGTAACCTTTAAATTATAATACAAACATATGTAAAGAACAACACATGTGGTTATTTAATTATAAATTATTATCTCACAACCGCTACAATTATGTTCTATGTTAGAGGAACTCCTCGGGATACTTACATCTGCTTTAGCTTCCTTACGTAGATAACATCACTCATGTGTGTTACGGGAAGATGGTAGGATGTATGGATGTGAGATTTTACGAAATCACTCCATATAACCAACAACACATTCCCCAAGGGTTGTAGCAAGATGACCTTTAACCTCTTCTCTCGGGAACGAGGAGGCCTCGTAGTTTTGAAAACTTACATCAATATCACCGTGGGACTATGGACTTCAACTTGTGAATCGTGTGGTGAACATGGGATCCCTTGCACACGCTTACATTTAACGCGTAATGTTAGATTCTGGTAAATGTGGATACACCACACCTCCACATCTTATGTATCCTATATACCATGATGCGTCGAGGAAGGGTCGCGTCAAATAATATGTATATGGCATACAAATGACCTCTCTTAGCTTGTACACATGATCTAAGGCCTCCCTAAATGGTCGAACATCCCCCAAACCTCGTATCACTGCTAAACGTATTGCCAAAGAGCATGTTTTCTCAGAAATCGGTTGCAGGTTGACGACTAACAATTTAGCAGTTGTTCTAAAATCCATGCTCCAAATCAAATTTAATTTTATTAGTATATAATAAAATATAAACTATTAATATCAAGCATTGACAAATACCTGTAATAAAGTCATGTATCCTCCCATCCGTAACATGTTGAAAACTTGCATCAACTGAGATGATCATAAAAGGCACGCCACGCAGCAACACCCCACGCATACTTACCAATCGTTATGCACATCTACGTAAATAACTCTAAATATGAAACTCCTACCTAGGATGCACTCGATATCGGCAAAAAATTGTGCAACCTACCTGTATGATAAATAAGCACGTGCAAAGATTATCTAAATGACCTTCCTTTCCTCTATACAAATAGCTTCATATACATCTTGGAGCCAGCTAAATCTAATACTTTACCCCCTGTGTGAAATGTCTCCAAGTCTTTCTCCGATCATATCTCTAGAAGCTCTTGTAACACCCTCACCTAATCTCCCCTTTTCATTAGTGTAAGGGAAAATAACTCACCGCTTATTGGAAGATGTAACAATGAAGACACATCATCAAGGGTGATGGTCAACTCTCCCCACGAACAGTAGAGAAAGCTTTGCATGTGTCCCTAGCACTCACTTCTCGTAGTGGCGTAAATCAACCTCGATCCAACATTGGAATGATCTGCAATATACTAGGAGTCTTCAAAACCAAAATCTCGTACATATGGATTTTTCTGCCTCTTTCATTTTCCTACATGGTCACCAATCTTAAGAGCACCATGTTCTTGCAAACATAATCATAACCATGTAAATATATTGTGAAATTACTTCATACTACATTTTAACATTTCAAAAAACAGTATATAATAACTATTACCTCGCCTCAAACCATAAGAAACAAGCAATGGATCCGCCGATATGATCGAAGCACGAACATGTCAAACGGACCTCCTGGAATGACTCACGCTGAACACCAACGCTGGCATCAATATCTCTAGGCTCAACATCTCCAAGATCAACAACAATCCTTCACATCATCAATATGCCTAGGAACCTCAAATTCTCCACGATATGACTACTACGAGCCGCAAGTTGTAGGTCGAACTCGTTCCTCTAGTCTTTCACTCCCGTAATGATGTCCCCTCTTTGAGAAGAACCTCCTCTGGTTTTCCGCCATATATATATATATACTATTAAATAATAAAATAAATATTAATAATATTTAAAAATTAATTAAGTAATTTAGAATAAATACATTTCTTTTCTTTTTTTTGTAAAATTATGAAAAAGTGTTTTAATGGAAATATAATTTTCCGATGTTTGTTTCGGAAAAGGATTTAAAATGAATTTCTTGATACATTATTTTGAATGGTTTGACCAAAGACTAAATATATGTTTCTGGAAAGATATATCCGTAATGGATGTTTTCTCAAAACGCAGTATTCTGGAAGGAACATTGGTGTGTCTTGAAGGCCTTTTCCTAAAATGAATTTAATTGCTTTCTGGATAAGCATATCCGGGATGCTCAAAAATTCATTCTGCAAAAGGGCTTCCGTGTACAACGGTTTCCTTCCCGATACTGCATTTCGAAAAAGATACACTTCATTATGAATATATGTTTCCAGAATATATGTTTACACTCCTTCCTCATAACACCACGGACTAACGTGATTCAAAATTCACTTAAATCCTTTTTCCAGAAAACAAGCATCGAAAATTATATTTCCATTACCTCTTCCATAATTAATGGTCTCTCTTCCTAATATTCTGGACATGTTTTGCCAAAATACAATTCATTTTATCCTAAAATACAATTACGGAAAAACTATACTTAGGGTTCATCATAAAACCATTGAAAATAATGCAGACCAAAAATTAGAAGGAAGAAGATGTACACCTCTACCTCACTCGCGTGAAGATATTCAACCTTTTAACGCGGCAATGGAGACAATGGCAGTGATGGATGTCCGATGACTCCTCTCTTAGAGAAATAGGTAGAAGCTTTTTGAAAGAAAGAGACAGAGAGACGAGAGATGAGGTGGAAAGGGGTGTAAAATTGATAAGGAGTAATTTTGGAATTAAAAACTTACAAAAAAGAAAAAGGTGTGAAAAGTAAAAAAGGGATGCAAAAGAAACTTCCTTCATTTTAACTATGTTGACCAAAAAAGTTGTTGACCCGAAAAGTACCGCTTTTCACTGATCCAATCTAGTGTCATAATCAAAATGTATTTTCTTGGTTCGTAACCAAAAAATAAAAAGTATTAATATGTACATACAAATAATAATATATATATTTATTTATATTTAAATATAAGTTGTTAAATTTATTTTTATTTTTATTTTAAAAATTTAAGTAAAATATTAAAATTATTTTATTTTATATTTGAATAAGTATTTTAAAGTAGAAAAATAATTTTTGAGATAATTTAAAATTCTAACAATTGAAATATTTTATTTTTAAATTTTAATGAATTTTAAAATAGTATTTTAACCAACTAAAATGAAAAAATTTAAAATTTGTTTAAGATGGGTAGGATTTAAAATTTTTCCAAATCTTTCACTCATTTTCATGAATAATAGTTGTCTCTCCGTGTTACTTTATCTCAGTTATTGTTCTCATTAGTAGTTATTTTCTCTTGCATTGTTTTTTATTCGTATATTTTCCTTGATTATTCTTGTGTTCTCTCGCCTCTCTTATCTCTAGACATAATATTTTTAATATCAAATGATATAATTGTATTTTTTAGTCCATTTAATTATATAAATTTGTTGATTATTATTCTGATTAAATATATTACACAATAAAAATATTTGTATATCTAAATTTCTTAGTGAACAAAAGATATAGGAGCAAAATTAAGAAGAATTTATAAATATTTAAATGTAAATTTTTGTACTATAGTAAAAATTAAATTATTTAATTAAATAAAAATATATATAAGAATTTAAAATTTACTATCCAAATAAAAAATTTAAAATATAATAAATTTAAAATCCTTTATCTAAACAATATATTTTAAAATGAAAGTATTTAAATTTTTAAGTATTTCATATCTTTGAAATATTAAAAGGTTACTTATAATATGTTAATTAAGAACGAAAGTAGATTTAATCAAGTTAAGTTTGAATCTTTAAGTTTAGTCCTCATAAAAATTCTGAGGTCTGTGTCTAGATTTGTTATTTGACCTTATTTAAAAGTCTACAAGTCTTGTTTAAAAGTCTACGTTCCAAAAATCGATAAAAACTTAAAACTTAACGATTGATTAGCAAAACTTGCAAACTTAAAACCTATAAGATAAAAAATATCACTAAATAAATTTAAAACATATATATATATATATAATATTATATAAATAAAATATTTTAAATAAATATTATACAAATATAATATATTCAAAATAAATATAATACATATATATAATATATAATATATAAAAAAATTAATAAACCCCTTGAATAGGCTAAATAGACTTTTTAGTATATCACATAATCAACTTTCTATGCATCAAGCGTGCCTCAAGGTCCCAAAGGTTCGTTCTAACTCTCGGATCCACAAATAAGCTTCATCAAGCGATAATCTCCTTTCAATCGAGATGAGTTTTTTTTTTTTCAAGAATCGATCAAACTCTTGAAAATTCCATCATCTCAATTTTGACTTTCATTCTCTTGCCAAGATGTCATCCACCTTTGAAGAATGACAATCATTTCTGTGAGTTAGGGTTCATCCGTTTAATACCCATCTCCCATAAGACATAATTAAACTATTTAGCCACAATAAGTCAACCAAAAGGTCTAAAGTCATTTTTAAAAAGAATGAGATCAAAATCCACTCATATATAAATCTATCAAACAACTTACCATCTCTGATCATTGTCCCTTATCTTTTAGGAAAATGCCTCTGTTAATATCATTAATGTCACAATCCCACATGCCCGTTACATATATGTCTAGTTATGGAATACCGTGTGTTCATGATGTACTCGATATTTCCAATCATACAAATATATGAATAAACAAACTTTTGGTAGAGATACGTATACATGTACATCCTTGCCCAAGTTATATCAGTTTCTAACCCTAGAATATATGTAGTCCTAGGGTACTAGGACTGAGGTGATAAGATATGCGTGGCTGTAAAATTAAGTTATTCTACTTAAACCAAAAGCTATAGGATCAATTTCTCTTCTTCAAATCGTGCTCATTGCATTATAGTTATTGTCCCCGATCACGAGTGTAGGAACTTTGTATACTCTCTATGCCGATGAGCACCTCAGCGTTGAAAGGAAGATGGTCCACGACTACACACAAAGAATTCAGAAGGTTACACATACAAAATATAATAGAGGGAGGAGATACTCATTCAAGTAAAAAGTACCTGATAAGAGTAATGCATTAAATTATACTTTAACATAAAGAACAAATAAGTTCTTTTGACCCTCCTCAAGCAATTATCAAAAACACAATCATCTATGCAATGTATGAATGAGATTATTCTACCATTTTCTTCACAACTTTCTACGATGATGTACTCCAAAAAAAAGTTGGATTATTACATCCCAATACCACAATAATCTTCACTAGATCTAGAGGATGGTCGTTCTTACACTATGCAAATGTATGTTAAACATCTTCTCCTCTTTATTAAAATACCCGAGGTACCGAGATCCAATTTCAAATCACAGTGTGTCTTTGACAACACTAAAATCATCACCATCATTATTTCATAACATTAAATTGCTTAACCGGTAATGATAGTTTTCAAGATCTCGGCCGAGGTGACTAATGACCACAGTAGTCTCCTAGGCCATTAGGTGGCTCAAACTCCAGCTCACGTACTCCAAGCTTGGAAGTTTCCATTATCATGAACTCTGGTCCTACCTCTTAATAGGATTTACCCTTAGATTTCTTAACTCCCTTCCATAGAAGGATCTTAGAATTATCCCCCATTACAATTTACAAAACACTTCTATGCAAATGATGTTTGTCAACTAATTATTCTAATTCGTATCTTTATCATATTTGAAGGCCTCACATTCTTCTCAAATATCACCTTGAAGTCCTTAATTTTATTGTTCAGCCCAATATGTATATTTTCCACGTTTAATTATGTATTTTTTTAACAAATTAAACGAGGTTTTCCAACCTCTAATAAATATCTCTTAAAACTTAAAATACTTTATAGAAATCATTCTTAAAAAAACTAGAATTAAATTATTAATAATTTTATTTTTCTTTAATTTATTAGGAAAGCATTTAGAAGGAGTAAAATTACTTATTCTAACTCTATCTGGTTAGAGGATAATCTAGCAAGTTAACTTGTAATAATGTTATAAATTAATTTTTTAATATGAATTTCTCCAAATATTTTTATACTTTATCCTCTTATACTAATATTTAAATATAAATATAAAAATATATATATATATATCAATTATATATATATATAGTAAAAATTTATTGGAGAAAAAAAGTAATGCATTATAGGTATTAGATTTTGAATATTTTTATAAAATAATAAATAATTTTTTTCACCAAATTTTTTAATTGATACTTTCTTATATTTATTATGAGAATATATTTGTATAATTTAAAATTTATTAAATGAAGTTCTTTTAAAACCTTTTTTTAACAGTTCCACACTTAAATATTATAACTCTTATAATTAATATAAAGGTACGCAACTTTATAATACCTACAAAATTTATGAATGTAGTCCATGAATATATATTCTAAGCACCAAAAATTTTATATCACAATCTTACCTATAATTTATCAATTTGATCCCTAATCAATCTAATTACCAATCAATAACAATATAATATTTTATCCAAATTTAAATTTAAATATAATTTAGATAAATTCTAAACTATCACACAATTAGTAAAATTTTATTTTAGAGTATGTTAGCTCTAGAAGTACTTTTATAAACAATTAAATTTCATCCAAAAAATTAAATTCAGATATAATTAAACTCAAATTCTAAATTTATAAAATAATTAATAAATTTTATTTTAGAACAATGAGTTCTAGAACTATTTCTATACTCTACTTGAGTCTCCTCCTTTACCTTGATGTGAAGACCAATAAAACTTTTAATTTTTTGAATACTTTTTGTGATCAATCTTTAAATTCCACGATCAAATTTATCAAGAAATTGTCTTTCTTTCTTTGGAAATCCAACTCCTTACCTATGTTATTTTCTTTGTGTATTCTTCTATTTCTTCAATTTTAGAATGCAATTACTTTAGGCTCTCCTTTTATTCAATTTTAAACAATTGTGGAATTGTGTGTTAGCTTTTATTGTTGTTCCTTCTCGTAAGTTGTTATATACAATTTTGTATATGTGGTAACTTGGTTCATTAGATAACAACGTGCATAATGTCATTAAACATCCCTTCCTCTTTTTTTTAAATAAAAAAAAAATAAAAAACAAAATATTATATTTTTTACTTACTTACAAATTATAAATTAAAATATTAAATTTTACTTAAAATAAAAATAAAGATATCAAAATTTTTGTTTTGATATACTACTCTTATATTTCATAAATTCCTTTAAAATTTATTAAATTTTTACTATATTTTTTTTAATTTTAACATTTTAAAATAATTTATATTCCAATTTCATTACAAATCTCATAAAAAAATTTAAATAAAATATAAAAATTAAAATTGACTAAAATAAATTTTGCTAAGCTTTAAAAATAAAGGAACTAAATCTATTAAAAATAAAAAACAAATTAAAAATACAATGAAACATTTAAATAAATAAATTAATTATTTTTATAATATGTGTTTAAGATCCTACATTAAGTTTATAATATTTGTCAAATACATTGTATATGTAAGGAATTTTATGTTATATTTTAGATTAAATAATTAGCTGTTTTAAAAGATCTATATTTAAATTATAAAAATCCTACCTGTGACTTTGATTGTTATGTATATATTTTTCAAAAAGAACTAATCTTTACACTAATTACTAGACATGCCCAAAATCCAATCTAACTTGATGTTAATTTTTGACAAATTGAGAGTTTATAAAATATAGTTTATGTATTTTAAGAATATATTATAATATTTTTATAGTTTTTAAATATTAATTTAAAATAAATTTTAAATATTAATCTATTATTAGAAATTTAAAATATTTTTATGTTTAGATAAAATAAATTATAAATCTTCATTTAGATGTAATTTTAAATCTTTAATATATCAAATTAATAAAGATTTTGTGTTATAATTTTTATAATTTTTATAATTTTTAATTTAAATTTAAAATTTTTTTTAATTTTTATAAATATTATATAATAAAATATTTATTATTATGAATAAAAAATTATTTATTAATTTTAATGTTTTATTATTTATAAATTTTATTTAATTTAAAAATATCTATATATTATAATGCTAACATACTAATTTATATAATAAAAAATAGAAATTATGAATATGAAGGATAAATAATAAAGAAAGAGTGTATATAACATATGATAGATTGTATAACGATGAAGATCCTGAATTGGTTTTGAATGTTTGAAAAGGAAATCCACGTGGCAAATAGTTATTGGATGGGTAGTAGGCACCCTCTGGTAATGGGCCAGTTTTGATGGGTTCAAAGCACGGGTCGTATTTCACTCTCATCCCCAAACAAACCATTTCCTGAAAGAGAGGTTTTCTTCTCCCACAAACTCGCCCAGCCACCACTCTTCCTCACCGTTTTCTTTATACTCATTCCCCAAACCATTCTATTCATTCACTTCATTCCTTAGCTCAACAATCTCATTCTCTTTTCTCTTTCTCAATCCGGTTTGCTTCTGCTTCTGCTTCTGCTTCATTTCTTTTTCATTCATTCAATTTAACACATTCTTTCCTTCGTCTCTAACATCATTATACTATCTAAATTGTTATGTTATACCGTTCATTATTTTAATAATATGAAATAATAATAATAATAATAATAATAATAATAATAATAATAATAATAATAATAATAATAATAATGGATTCTCCGCATCGCTGCATGGCATATCTTGATTCAGTTTCTGTCCTTTTCGTTGATGTGACAGATTGATTGTGACTCAGTGTGCTTTAGTTTGTTTTTTTTATTTTTTTAGATTTTTCCTGTCACAACTAATATTATTATACTGCATATGTATGGCATGATCATGGATTAATCATTTACCTTTTTAGTTTTAGGAGCTTTACTTACTATTTTTCATTTCTTAGTGGAGAAACATAAATTTGTTATTACAGTTTACTCCTTTGGAATTAGAACTTTTCAATGTTGTTATGATATGATTCTTTATTTATTTTTTCTTCTTTTTTCAGTTGTTAGCCTTGGCATGCTACAAACTTGCCTTTAATATTGGTTTGTTATTGTTTACTTGATACATATATTACGGTGAAGGATTGTTTTTTCCTATTTTTTTTATTTAGTATAATACAATCACCTTTCTTGCTTGTTCTGATTTTTATCATGTGTTTACTTTCCATTATATGTTATGATCACATTCCTAAATTTATCAACCTTATTTTGACATTGATTTGTTGCAGTTTTTAGGAAAGTCACCATGGTTGATCAGGTTCAGCACCCTAGAATGGTTGAGAAGGTTGCAGGCCGGCTGCATCTCCGAACCGGTCTTCCTTTGTACCAGCACAGGCATGCATTTGGGAACTATTCTAATGCTGCATTGCAGTATCCGGTGATGCCGGCAACATGTAGAGCTACAGCTGATATCTCTGCAACTTCTGCAGCAAGAGCCTCCCCTGTCTTTGTTACAGCACCTGCTGAGAAAGGCCACTTCCTTATTGACTTTCTCATGGGTGGAGTTTCAGCTGCTGTATCCAAAACTGCTGCTGCTCCAATTGAACGCGTTAAATTGTTGATCCAGAACCAGGATGAGATGATCAAAGCTGGTAGACTCTCTGAGCCCTATAAGGGTATTGGTGATTGTTTTAAGAGAACAATTGGGGAGGAAGGTGTGGTTTCCCTATGGAGAGGTAACACCGCAAATGTCATCCGTTATTTCCCCACTCAGGTAAGTTAGTGTTGTTTTTGTTTGTCCCTTTTGGTTTATAACTTGTCAATACCAATTCTTTTGGCTTATGGTATAATGTGATGCTAAATTTTTGCTTTTTGCTTCGAATTCTACTAGGCCTTGAACTTTGCATTTAAGGACTACTTCAAGAGGCTTTTCAATTTCAAGAAGGATAGAGATGGTTATTGGAAATGGTTTGCTGGTAACTTGGCCTCAGGAGGTGCTGCGGGTGCCTCATCCCTTTTGTTTGTTTACTCCCTTGATTATGCCCGTACCCGTCTGGCTAATGATGCAAAGGCTGCAAAGAAAGGTGGAGAGAGGCAATTCAATGGTCTTGTTGATGTCTACAAGAAGACTTTGGCTTCTGATGGTGTTGCTGGTCTTTATCGTGGTTTCAACATCTCCTGTGTTGGAATCATTGTGTACCGTGGCCTCTACTTTGGAATGTATGATTCCCTCAAGCCAGTTCTCCTGGTTGGATCTTTGCAGGTTGGTTTCATCCCATTATCATGTGTTATCTTCTGGCTTAGGCTATTTAACCAAATATTTTTAGTTGGACTGACTTATGTGTGTTATTATGCTGCTTTTTTCTTCATGTTAATGTTGGTGTTGTGTTTTTGTCGAACAAAATAAGAAGCATGCACCAAATTAGTTCCTGAAAAAAGAGCACCGGTGAATGTAGTCCTTGAAATTATTTAACGTTAGTCATTATGTCATTTTAGTTTTGAAATTATAAAAAATGAGTACTCGAATGACTGATGTTTTGTAATCTCATAAACTTTAATGACATTTCTGTAATGTTAAAGACTAAATTAACCAACCAGGCCTTTGTAAGTTTAGAACTAATTTTAAACAGTCTTGATATATTAAAGTGAAAATCTCTTGTGACATTAGTTAAGAAATCAGAAGTAATTTTTTTTTTGTTGAAAATCATACTGTAATACATTAAAAATTACAGAGGTACAGTAATAACGTTTTTTAATAATTTCTTTTTCAGTCTTAGTTCTTAACTGGTATCTCTAGGGCTCTATTTAGCATTTTCCTATAGTATATTATTCACAAAATAAGGTAATAGAAGGTTCTTCTGATTTTTCTTTATAGCTTCCAATTTCATCATTTGCTGATAGCTAGTGTCATTTTTCTGGATCATTGCAGGATAGCTTTTTCGCTAGCTTTGCCCTTGGATGGCTCATCACCAATGGTGCAGGTCTATCATACCCAATTGACACTGTTAGAAGAAGAATGATGATGACATCTCAGAAGCTGTCAAGTACAAGAGTTCCATGGATGCATTTAGACAGATCCTCAAGAATGAGGGTGCTAAGTCCTTGTTTAAGGGTGCTGGTGCTAACATTCTCCGTGCTGTTGCTGGTGCTGGTGTGCTTGCTGGTTATGACAAGTTGCAGGTGATAGTTTTTGGAAAGAAGTATGGATCTGGCGGTGCTTAAACTTTTTGAGATCTGATTCATGCTTTAGTTTTAGATTGTGACGAAAATCGTTGAGTTCTGGTAATTGACCAAGTGTTGCGGCAAATTTTGTTCAATAATTTTGGTCAATGGGATTTTGTCCCAGATCTCTATTTTTTTTTTTTTTTTTTCATTTTTTATCTCAATTTTGATATTTCAAGCTTATTTATTTGAGTGACAGGCATAGCAACTGTCACTTTGAATTCCATTTTGTTTCATTTCAATTTTGAAGATACTTTATATTCTATATATTGTTCCAGAGTGACTTTATCTCTAGATTGAAATGCATATGCACCTTTTTGATTTCTTTGTATTGAAGTTAATCTCTTGGTAAATTTATTGCTCATTGTTGTTTGGGTATTATTGTCTACATACCTGCCATTTCAACCACTTTCAAATTTTTCTCCCCCTCCCAACAATTTCCAACATTCTTTTCCCCTGCTACCCTCGCCCTATTTAGTGTGATTTTTTTTTTTTTTTGTTTCATTTCAATTTTTTTACATGATTTTGCCATATAAAAGTTCTGGAAGTTTCTACTGATAAACATTTACAAACTTTATAAGAAATGTCTGTTTGTGTTATAAAAGACATAAATACAAAATTTTCATTAGTAAGCATGAAAAATTAACGTCAGATTGTGTTATTTTATTTCTTGACATATTGTTGGTCACATAGGGACCATGGGAGTAATGGGAAGAAGTGGTATGTGTATATAAAATTTCTTGTTATTTTTTCTATGTTATTTTTTTAATATGCATCATGCATAAAATGTTATTTATTTATTATATATATTTTAAATAAATAATACATAAATATATTTTTAATTTAAATGATACAAAAAAATAGATATTAAAAATAAAAAAATAAAAAAGCTTTTATAAAAATTTAATATTTTATTTAAGTATTACAGAGGAGCATATACATATATCTCCAAACTGAACCCTATATTTAGAAATAGAGTAACTAAAATATCAATAATTGGTTTGTTGGACAATGTCAGCAAATAAAACTATCAAATCTGATTCGATTATTTGAACAACAATTGAAAAGAAATGTGTATAACCAATATACATGTAACTACAGAGAATTCAACAATGTTTTTGATGGATCTTGAAATCTGTCATCATAAGCCAGTGATCACACTTGATATAGAGAAGTATAGCAAAGGAATATCATAATAGAATAAGGAAGAAGACAATGAGACAGAAAAACATTTAGAGGAAAGAAAACTTTGAGGGGAGAAGATACATCATACCAATTCAAAGCTATAGCTAGGGAAGCAATAAAGGCTAACACAAGGCTTAAGATTGGTATACTTATGTGAAGCAGCCTGTTTCAGTTAAACCAAACAAAATCTTTAAGAGTAAAATAAAGATTGCATCTTCTTAAGTATAAAAGTAAAGGAGCCACTCTTCCTCCCCCAATTATCTAGTCTCAATGGCTTCTATCTTTCCTCTTCTCCTTTCTTCCATTAATTACTTCCATTATCTTATTTTTGAACATTCTTCTAAAATTTTAGAGAAATTTTTCTCTACCTACACAAGTAATTTTCTGAAGTTAGAGATAGTTCCCTTAAGTAAAGGGTGTAACCTGTTGCAAAATAAATTTCTATTTAGATTCTTGAGATATGCCTACAACTCAAAACTTGAAAAATATGTCTTGGCATGTTTTTGTTTTTAGAAAAGTTGTAGTTTAGAGCTTTAAGTACAAATCTAGGTATTTCATTATTAAATTATTTTTTTAATGTTATTGATGTTTAGGTTTGTTGGATATACTAACTTCTTATAATTCTGGTTATAATTATATTATTTTATTTATTATGATATTACTATTAATATTATTTGATTGGAAAACAAATCTTTAAAATTATTTCTAATCACTTCAATTTATTTTAATACAAGTTTTTTTCAATAATATGAGTATGAGTATATCCGTGTTATACAAAAATGGCAAGTATTTTTATTATGTTGAATAAAATAAAATTTTGAAAGTATGAAATTAAGATTTTACCACCAAAAGGTAATATAAATTTGATTTGAGAATATTTTTATTTTTAGATTGTATTTTTATGAGTTTATCCTTAAACTTCTTAAATTATTGATGAAAATAATAATTTAATTAGATGTATTTATTTAATTCATTTGACTTAATTCAATTTTAATTTTATAAAATAAAATTAAAATAATTCATATTTACAAAATTTATGTTTGTAAAGAATATAAATTAAAGTTCACTAAATTCAATAAATTTAAACAAGTTCATAGATTTAAAACTAAAAAATTAATAAAATTGTTAAGAAAAGTAACATATTCACAAAATTTTAAAAAATTAGATGTAATTTAAATAACATTAGTTTCTTAACAAAAATTTAGAATAAAAAATAATAATAATAATTGAAGGGTTCTAAATTTCTTTAAAATTTACCTAAACTTCCTTAATAAATTTAACAGTTTCTGCCCATAAAAATGTTATCATACGCATTAGAAAGAAGAGAAAAAGAAAAATGTTATCATAAGCACTAAGAAGAAAAGAAAAGAAAGCAATTGATTGATCAGAAGGAATGTTGTGGCAGTTACATGACTGAATAATTTATATATATAAAACTAATAGAAATAGTTAGCAGAATATAACTAACTTAACGTCTAAGAAAAAAGAAATTCATAATCATGATAAAATTTAATTTAAAATTTTACCTTTTATGATCCAAAATTACTAAGAAAAATTATTTACAGCTAGTTTAATTTTTTCTTTTTTAAATAAAATGTTACATAAAATATTTATAAAAATCATATTTTTATTCTTATAAAAATTTTAAGATATCAAATTATTTATTAAATTATCAAAATATATATATATATATATATATATATATGTTGAATTATTATTTTGGTTAAATATGTTACATAATAAAAATATTTGTATATCTAAATTTTTTGGTGAACAAAAGACATAGAAGTAAAATTAAGAAAAATTTATAAATATTTATATGTAAATTTTGTATATAGTAAAAATTAAATTATTTAATTAAATAAAAATATATATAAGAATTTAAAATTTACCATCCAAATAAAAAATTTTAAATATAATAAATTAAAAAATATTTTATCTAAACAATATATTTTAAAATGAAAGCATTTAAATTTTAAGTATTTCAAATTTTTTAAAATATTAAAATGTTCCATTAAAACACACAAGGTTAGGGTAATATTAATTAGAGATAAAAATAGGTGAGTTAAAGTTAAACTTTGAATATTTAAGTTTAGCCTATTTAAAAATTTTGAAGCTTAATCTGAGTTTGTTATTTGGCCTTATTTAAAGTCTACAAGACGCGTCTGTTTAAAAGTTTATGTTACAAAAAAATCAGTAAAGATTTAAAATTTATACAAACGATTGATTAAAAAAAATTTGCAAGCTTAAAGCCTATAAGATAAAAATATCATTAAATAAACTTAAAACATATATATATATATATATATATAAAATATTATATAAATAAAATATATTAAAATAAATATTATACAAATATAATATATTAAAATAAATATAATAAGATATAAATATATAATATATAAAAATTAAAATAAAGAGCTAAATAGACTTTTTTAGTATATTGCATAATCAACTTTACTGCACGTTGCACCTCAAGATCCAAGGTTCATTATAACTCTTGGATCCACAAATAAACTTCATTGGGATGATAACCTCCTTTAAATTGAGATGAGTTTCTTTACAAGAATCGATTCAATTCTTGAAAAAATCTCCATCATCTCAATTTTGACTTTCATTCCTCTCCAAGATGTCAACCAGCCTTTGAAGAATAACAACCATTTCGAGAGTTAGGTTTGATCTGTCATTACTTATCTCCTATAAGACATAACAAACTAATTAGAAATAAGTCAACCAAAAGAGGTCTAAAGTCATTTTTAAAAGAATGAAATCAAAATCCACTTCACATAAATCTATCAAACAATCCTACTATCTCGAGTTCATTGGCCATGATCTTAGGAAAAATGCTCTAATACCATTAATGTCACAATCCCAGTTACCTATATTCTCTTAACATTGTTAGCACATTATTCCTTACATATATGTACTAGTTATGGAATAATTATATGTTCATGATGTACACGATATTTTCCAATCATACAAATATATGAATAAACAAACTTTTGGTAGATACTTATACATGTAAATCCTTGTCCAAGTTATATCGAGTTCCACAACCCTAGAATATAAGCGGTTTAGGATACTATGAAAGAGGTGATAAGATATGTGCATACAAAATTAAGTTATTCTACTTAAACCAAAAGCTACATGATCCATTCTCTTCTTCAAATTGGTACTCCTGCATTATAGTTGTTGTCTTTGATCGAGTGAAAACTTTGTCTACTCTCTATGTCGATGATCACCTCAACGTTGAAAGGAAGGTGATCCACAACTCACTAAAAGTCGTAGTTACACATACAAAAATATAATAAAGAGGAGTGAGACACTCTAGCCCCAAGTAAAAGTAAGGATAAGAGTAATGCATTAAATTATATTTTAACATAAAGAATAAATAAGTTTTTTTTGACCTCAACGAATTATTAAAAACACAATCATCTTATGCAGTGTATGAATGAGATTATTCTACCATTTTCTTCACAACTTTCTATGATGAAAGACCTAGAAATAAGTTGGAATTATTACATCCTATACCAAATAATCTTCACTAGTTTAGGGTTGGTCATTCTTACAATATGCAAATGCGTGTGGGCCTAAACATCTTCGCCTCTTTATTAAAATAATGGAGGTGCCGAGATCCAATTTAAAATCACAGTGTGCCTTTGCCAACACTAAAATCATCACCATCATTATTTCATAACATTCCGAAATTGCTCGACCGATAATGATAGTTTTCAGGATCTCATTGAGGTGACTAAATCCGACTAGAGCAGTATCGGCTATAAAGAGGAACCCTAGGCCATTTGAAGGCTCAAACCTAGCTCACGTACCCGCTAGGCTCGAAAGTTTCCATTATCATGAACTCGGGGTCTACCTCCATGTGAGACGACTCTTAGATTTCTTAACTCCCTTTCATAGAAGGACTGCAAATTATTCCTCCATTGTAATTTGCAAAACACTTTTATGCAAATGATGTTTGTCAACTAATTATTCTAATTTGTATCTCTCGGTCGTAATCGATTCTCCTCTCGGATTCTCTCTATTTCTCTCAAAAGCATTTATCGGATCCTTCGTTCTTGGATTTTACTTGCTTGAAGTTGATACAGAGCTTATTCTCTATTTTTGTCCTTACTTATGGATTCTCTCTGGGCTTAAAGTACGGAGTTCCTATCGTTTTGACTCAACGCTCACAGGTTAGGCTTGTATTCCTCATCTCTTAGTATTTGTGCACTTGCTACTTTATTGTGCTGAAAATCTTTGAGGAAATGAATGTATGGAATAGGTAAGAAAGGCTTAAGCAATAACTGTTTTAGAGTTGCGATTTGGAATCATTAGATAACTCTTATGCATTTATTGAGATTTCTATGTTGGAATGAGGTCGGAATCCTTGAAAATCCACTAAAACCGATCTCTGTCTTCAATTGTTATAGTTGTTAATTTGAAAGGTTCAGTTCTGCAGATATAATAGGAAAGTGCTTATATCTACGAATCTAGTGATTAATTGATTTGCAAGATTGATACATGTTCCATAATCAGTTTTTAGGCTAAGCACCAACTAGCCTGTTAGGTTCTATTCATAATAGTAGCCATACTTGTTAAGACCAAGCATCGGTCAACTTGAAAACAAGATATAGTAGTTATAACCGTAGATACTTTTCCAGAACATGATTCAACATCACTGATCTGTCACTAGGTCTTGGCATAATTTGCAATATCAACTCCTAGGCAAAGTAAGAGAGTCTTAGTCAACAGGGGAGGTGGAATTGAATAAATAAGAGGTTAAAACATCTGAAGGAGTATAGATCAGGCTAGCCAAAAGCCTTAGGATAAAAAAGAATCCCTTAACCTATAAGGCATTAACTGTCAGATCGCATAATCAACCCTGGTATAGTTGGAAATTAACAAATAAGCATTTCCTATTATATTAAGATAGGCTTTCTGTTAGTCAATGACCAATTTTAAGTCAGGACTGATGCAAACAACCCTTACTTTCGCCATAATACTTTGCAACTATGGTTATTTACTGAGAATGCAAATGTGGCGCTTGGGTTTCTCAGGCTTCTGTTAATAATCCTAAGGCACTAAAGACCTACATTTGATTTGACATGCTGCTAGGCAACTCAAAACCTGGTTTGGGTTTGTGGAGTGTTTGTGGTGATCTTAGATTTTGTCATTTGCTAATCTTGTAATAGTCTGTGATTCTATTCCAATTTATAAAATATCTGTGGTTGCTCTACCTTCCTAAACCCTACCTGTACCAGGTATAGCAATCTGTCTCAGGAGTTTACGCTATAGACATGGATTCTATCCTACAACACTTACACTTGCCAAATTTGAGTGTTTCACAGTAGGAAAGCCAGCTAGAGTTAGGCTGGCATCAGTAATATGAGAAGTAGGAATAGGATTTGGCATAAGAGGATAGGAGGCCCATATGAACTTATTGAGGGAGATACTAATGTTGTGCCCAGGATTCAAGCCCGTCTTTGTCATAATGTGGCAGTGCTATTGTCATGGTCAATTCGGGGATTCGGAGGAGGTAATGGTTGTATCCATATTTCTCAAATAGGATCTTGATATCACTGCTTGTTGACCAGTCTTTGGTTTGATTAACCATATCAGTGCCTAGGTCTGGTGGGATCCCAGAGTTAGTTGGCTTAGGAGATCCTCTGTTGTCCCTGTTACTTAGACTTTTAGAAGTCATATAAGTTGATCATCTCAGAACACCATATAAGGGTAGCCCAGAACAAATTTGTATTGTAAATCTGATGAGCCTAAGAAATGGATCTGATGGCCTGAAGCTAATGGCCCTTAGCCAGCATAAGCATGAATCAGTTCTAGGAAAATCTTAGCAGAAAGAGAGAATTGTTCTAGAAAGGGAGAGTATGCATCTGGTAGTAGACATCCTTTTGATCAGCAAAGGCCCTAATGTTAGGACCAGTCCATAGCAGTGGCTAAGCTGATAGATCAGATTTGTTAAGCACCAAATAAATTCTAACCTAAGGGTAGGGGTTTATCTAATAAATCAGGAACAGCCTTAACAGTGTGCGGTAACAGTAGAAACCAGGGCCCATTTAATGATTAGTTGGTCTGTAATGACTTAGTGAGGGGGAGACTCAGGCAAGGCCTAAATTTATGCAGTTCACACAATGACCATAACGAATTACAAAGAAGGAAAATCAGTAGACTAAGTATAGGTTAGAGTCCTGATCCTAGACTCATTTTAACAGGAAATTCAGCAACAGGTTGCAACACACTACAGTATTGAGCCAAATAGGAAATAAAGCCAGCTCAGAAGATACAAAAGTCCTAGGATGAGGGTTTGTCAACGTAAAAATAAAGGTAGGAGCAGTTCATTTATTAGATTCTGAGGTTGTGCTTTGTATAAAATCTAGGTGGAAACAGAACTGACGTAGAGGGAGATTCTGTTTGAGCTAAAATACAGCTGCTATATTGCCATAAGATTTGAGGTAACTATAAGTTGAAAAATCAAAGTTTGTTTAGGGAGGGGACCTTGGTTCTCGTCAGGTTACAAATCTAATATCTCTTTAGTCAGCATTGAAGTTATCCATCTCTAATTATAAGGATAAATCAATAGTCTGATGAACTACTCATTTAGCCTACTACATCCCTAGATTCGTCACAGTAGCAGATTTAGTTGATTGCAGAAATGGACTTTGATTTGACCTTAGTAACAGGTTCTATGAATCTGTTCATAGATGACCCAATCTTTCAATATGCACAGTTCTATAGACTTGCCCAGCATTGGAAATAAGGACATAAGCACCCAAAAAGTTGAGTGAATAGTTATTGAAATAGTTGCTAAGATATTTCCATTCATGAGTCTAGGGCTTCAGATCAAAAGGCCACATCAATATCAAATTTATAAAAGCATAATTCATATAATGGCCTAAAATACATGAAGGTTGCTAAAATGAACTGGTTCATGGAAATTTATGGTTAATTGAATCAGGTTTCAAGGTCCCATATTATCTCGGAATGCACCTTAGCTTTATTAGTGAAATGAGTTGGGTTAGGGACAAAATAGTTTCAGTTATGAATTACATGATTGGGCATAAAACAAATTGACTTGGAAAATGGTGCTAGAGTAAAACTAATAGCTCTTGTGCATAAACAATTTGGATTAAGCCAAGGACTAGAGAGTCTAGAACTGAAAAGAGGATTGATTAGGAATTGAATTGCTAGGTTGAAAACCAGTTAGGATGTAGCACCATTTAGGCTAGGAATGTGAACTCTATTTTACAAGCTGTGGAGCTATTACCATTCTCGCTGGACAACTAGACAACCCAGGACTCGGGCTATGCAGAGAACAGCTTAGATAATTCTAATTAGGAAAGTCTTGGTTTCAATTGGAATAGGGTTCCTATCAAAGAATTGTTCATAAATGCCTAGTTTATGTCAAGTTCTATAGTTTATAAACTTTCCATAGGTACACAACAGATCTCAAAGAGATATATAGGTACTCCGGCCGAATGTGTTCTCATATAGGAAAACAATGATAATGCTGATCCAAAAGAGCAGAATAGGAGGTTTTATTCTTGTTTTAAGTAACCATTGGTTACGTTAGTCAGGCTTTTTGGTTTACAATTTGGCACCAAGATCACAATCTACACAAGACTTGAGATTAAAAAAGAACTATAAAAATTATGTTAAAATTGCAGAATTTCTAAGGTACACCAGCAGAAAAAAGAACGAACAATTAGACTAGAATTCCAAAATCTTTTCAGGTAGCTAAATCAATTACTGGTTTCTTGAGTTGAATAATTCCATGGACAAATTTGGTAATATCTAGCATTCCTCGTATACTAGAATTCCAGATCCACTAACTAATGGCTTGATGCAGCCTCAACAAAACTTAATGGATAGATCAACCTCACACAGGCTAAGCAGCAAATAAATCCAAATCCAGGATGAACAAAGTGGCTGCAATTTAAATTAATGTCAACAGAATAATAAAATTTAAAAGGCTGGGTTCTAATTTCCTATTCCCAAGATTCAAAACTAAAGATAAGAAATGAATGGTGAAAGATAGCTGGAATCTAGGCTTCCGTACATGTGAAGAATCTAGCATGTGACTTTATAGTCAATAACATTATTGGAAAATTAAATCCTCAAGAACTCTATTTTTTCTAGAAAAAAAAACAACTTTCAAAGCTTTAATCGATCCAGAGATCTCACGTTAATGAACTCCAAAGTTGAAAGTGCAGCAAAACCCTGTCTTTCGATGTTCGAGAGAATCATAATGAGTCATGCATGCAACCTCGCTTGCCTTTGACTTTGTGCATGTGGATCGAAGATCTCCTTTTTTAATTTCTCTTCAAAATTACCTTTTTTTCAAAATAATTTTCAAAGCATTAAAAGATCTCGATATCTCACGCAATGAACTCCGAAGTTGAAAGTCAACATACTCGTCTTTTCGATGTTCTGGAGAATCATATAAGTCGCAGTGTAACCCTCGCTTGCCTTCGACTTTGTGCATGTGGATCGAAGATCTCCCTTTTTTAATCTCTTCAAAATTACCTTTTTTCAAAATAATTTTCAAAGCATTAAAAGATTCGAGATCTCACGCAATGAACTTCGAACTTGAAAGTGCAGCATACCTTGTCTTTCGATGTTCAAAGAATCATATAAGTCGCAGCACAACCCTCGCTTGCCTTTGACTCTGTGCATGTGGATCGAAGATCTCCCTTTTTAAATCTCTCTTCAAAATTACCTTTATCCAAAATAATTTTCAAAGCTTAAAACGATCCCAGATCTCATGCAATGAACTCCGGTTGAAAGTGTGAGCATACCCCGTTCTTCAATGTTCGAGAATCATATGAGTCGCAGTTGCAACCCTCGCTTGCCTTCGACTTTGTGTACGTGGATCTAAGATCTCCCTTTTAATCTCTCTCTTCAAAATTACCTTTTTTTTCATAATTTTCAAAGCATTAAAGATTCAGATCTCACGCAATGAACTCCAAAGTTGAAAGTGTAGCATATTCCTCGCCTTTAGATGTTCGGAGAATCATATGAGCCACAGTGCAACCCTCACTTGCCTTCGACTTTGTGCATGTGGATCGAAGATCTCCCTTTTTTAATCTCTCTTCAAAATTACCTTTTTCCAAAATAATTTTCAAAGCTTTAAACAATCCAAGATCTCACGCAAATGAACTCCGGTTGAAAGTGTAGTATACTTGCCTTCGATGTTCTAGAGAATCACATAAGTCATAATGCAACCCTTGCTTGTATTCGACTCTCGTGCATGTGGATCAAAGATCTCCCTTTCTAGTCCCTCTTCCAAATTACCTTTTTTACAAAATAATTTTGAAAACTTTAAATGTTTCGAGATCTCACGCAATGAACTCCGAAGTTGAAAGTGTAGCATACCCTGTCTTTCGATGTTCGGAGAATCATATGAGCCACAGTGCAACCCTCGCTTGGTTTCGATCAGTGCATGTGGATCGAAGATCTTCCTTTTTCAATCCCTCTTCCAAGTTTCCTTTTTTCAAAATATTTTCAAAACTTTAAATGATCCGAGATCTCACGCAATGAACTCCGAAATTGAAAGTGCAAAGATACCTGTCTTTTGATGTTCGAAGAATCATATGAGTCGCAAAGCAACCCTCGCTGCTTCGACTGCACGTGGATAGAAGATCTCCCTATTTCAATCCCTCTTCCAATTCAAAAATCCAAACACCTAAAACCGCTTTTCCCAATCTATACACAACTTTCTTAAGGATCGAACCCTGAAACCAGAACTATGTAACCTTTTAAATTTCTCATTGCAATTGTGAATATTTAGGAACAGAGATCGCCTCCGTCAAAGTTATTATCCACCAACCTATTTATTTTTATTCTAAACTAAAGGGATCAAACAGCTTTTTTTCAAAAAATCAAAAATCACACATTCAGTTTAAGGGTACCGCTCTTTCAATGGGCAAGTAAGGTGCCTAACACCTTCCCTATTTGTAACCGACTTCAACCTAGATTCTCCCTCGTTAGGTTTATTAAAAATGTTTTCCCTTAAAATAAAATTTGGTGGTGACTTCCAAACGAAGCAAAATTTCTTTCTAAAAATTTTTAGCGAGTTCATCATCTCAAGCAATTATGGTCACGATAACAATAAAATTTCATCCAAAATTAAATTCGGAGAGTATAATTAAACCTAAATTTATCAAATAATTGATAAATTTCATTCCGTGAGCAATGGTTTCTAGAACTACTTCTATACTCTACTTGAATCTCCTTCCTTACCCGGATCTGAACACCGATGAAACCTTTAATTTTTAGATACTTTTATGGATCAATCTTTAAATTCCACGATCAATTTGTTAAGAAATTGTCAAAGGGATCTTTTCTTTAGAACGAGCTCCTCGCCTCGTTGTTTTCCCTTCTATGTATTCTTCTATTCCTCCAATTTTTTTAGAAGATAATTGCTTTAACCTCTCCTCTCTCAATTTAAAGCAATTGTGCAATAGCTTTTATTTTTTATTCCTTTTCCTAAATTATTATATGCAATTTTGTATGTGTGATAACTTGGGTTACCAAGTGATAGTGTACATAGTGCTACCAACCATTCCCTTTCCTTTTTTTAATAAAACAAAAAATAAAAATATTATATTTTTTTTACTCACAATTTATCAATTAAAATATTAAAATTTTACTTAAAATAAAATAAAAATATCAAAATTTCTTGTTTTGATATACTACCTTTATATTTTCTAAAGTCCTTCAAAATTTAATAAATTTTAACTATATTTCTTAATTCTAACATTTTAAAATAATTTTATATTCCAATTTCATTATAAATCTCATAAAAAAATTCAAATAAAACATAAAAAAATTAAAAATTGACTAAAAATCAATTTTGATAAGCTTTAAAAATAAAGGAACTAAATCTATTAAAAAATAAAAACAAATTAAAAATACAATGAAACATTTAAGAAATAAATAAATAAATTATTTTTATAATATATGTTTAAGAACCTACAATAAGTTTATAATATTTGTGAAATACATTGTATATGTAAGGAATTTAAAATATATTTTAGATTAAATAATTAACTTTTTAAAAAACATATATATTTAATTTATAAAAATCCTACTCATGACTCCCCTGATTGTTATGTATATATTTTTAAAGAAACTAATCTTTACACTGACACTAGACATATCCAAAATCCAATTCAACTTGACGTTAATTTCGATATTGAGAGTTTGTTAAAATAAACAATCGATGTATTTTGTGGTGCAAATTATTAATTCGGTTTAAAATTTGTAATATTTTTATATTTTTTTAAATATTAATTTGATTTAAATTTTAAATATTAATCTATTATTAGAAATTTAAAAAATATTTTTATTTTTATATAAAATAAATTATAATCTTTAATAAATCATAATTTAGATGTAGTTTTTTAAATAATGTATCAAATTAATAAATATTTTGTGTTATAATTTTTTAATTTAAAAATTTATATTTTTTTAATTTTTATAAAGATTATATAATAAAAAGTTTTTTATTATGAATAAAAAATTATTTATTAATTTTAATGTTTTTATTTATAAATTTTATTTAATTTAAAAAATATCTGTATATTAGAATGGCAACATACTAATTTATATAATAAAAAATAAAAAAAGTATGAAGTATGAAGGATAAATAATAAAGAAAGAGTGTATATAATATATGATGAGATTGTATAAGGATGGAGATCCTCAATGCATGAATGTTTGAAAAGGAAATCCACGTGTTTCACTCTCATCCCCAAACAATGTTTTTTCCTCTTTTATTCTTACTTTTTACACTTTTTTTATTTTAATAAAATTAAATATTAAAATTACCTTTTTTAAAAAAAATTTCTGTCAAAATTAACATGATTATACTGCATATGTATGGCATGATCATGGATTAATCATTTATTTTTTTTGGATTTAGGAGCTTTACTTACCATTTTTCATTTCTTAGTGGAGAAACATAAATTTGTTATTGCAGTTTACTCCTTTGGAACTAGAACTTTTCAATGTTGTTATGATATGATTGTTTTTTTTCTCTTCTTTTTTCAGTTGTTAGCCTTGGCAAGCTTACAAACTTGCCTTGAATATTGGTTTGTTATTGTTTACTTGATACATATATTACGGTGAAGGATTGTTTTTTCTTATTTTTTTTATTTAGTATAATACAATCACCTTTCTTGCTTGTTCTGATTTTTATCATATGTTTACTTTCCATTATATGTTATGATCACATTCCTAAATTTATGAACCTTATTTGACATTGATTTGTTGCAGTTTGTAGGAAAGTCAGCATGGTTGATCAGGTTCAGCACCCTAGAATGGTTGAGAAGGTTGCAGGCAGGTTGCATCTCCGAACCGGTCTTCCTTTGTACCAGCACAGGCATGCATTTGGGAACTATTCTAATGCTGCATTGCAGTATCCGGTGATGCCAGCAACATGTAGAGCTACAGCTGATATCTCTGCAACTTCTGCAACAACAGCCTCCCCTGTCTTTGTTACAGCACCTGCTGAGAAAGGCCACTTCCTTATTAACTTTCTCATGGTTGGAGTTGCAGCTGTTGTATCCAAAACTGCTGCTGCTCCAATTGAACGCGTTAAATTGTTGATCCAGAACCAGGATGAGATTATCAAAGCTGGTAGACTCTCTGAGCCCTATAAGGGTATTGGTGATTGTTTTAAGAGAACAATTCGGGAGGAAGGTGTGATTTCCCTATGGAGAGGTAACACCGCAAATGTCATCCGCTATTTCCCCACTCAGGTAAGTTAGTGTTGTTTTTGTTTGTCCCTTTTGGTTTTTAACTTGTCAATACCAATTCTTTTGGCTTATGGTATAATGTGATGCTAAATTTTTGCTTTGTGCTTCGAATTCTACTAGGCTTTGAACTTTGCATTTATGGACTACTTCAAGAGGGTTTTCAATTTCAAGAAGGATAGAGATGGTTATTGGAAATGGTTTGCTGTAACTTGGCCTCAGGATAGTGCTGCAGGTGCCTCATCCCTTTTGTTTGTTTACCCCTTGATTATGCCCCGTACCCGTCTGGCTAATGATGTAAAGGCTGCAAAGAAAGGTGGAGAGAGGCAATTCAATGGTCTTGTTGATGTCTACAAAGAAGACTTTGGCTTCTGATGGTGTTGCTGGTCTTTATCGTGGTTTCAACATCACCTGTGTTGGAAACATTCTGTACCGTGGTCTCTGCTTTGGAATGTATGATTCCTTCATGCCAGTTCCCCTGGTTGGATCTTGGCAGGTTGGTTTCATCCCACTATCATGTGTTATCTTCTTCTGGCTTAGGCTATTTAACCAAATATTTTTAGTTGGACTGACTTATGTGTATTATTATGCTGCTTTTTTCTTCATGTTAATGTTGGTGTTGTGTTTTTGTCGAACAAAATAAGAAGCATGCACCA
>JAMKYM010000753.1:0-78933 GCA_026541065.1 Canavalia ensiformis
TTATCTTTTTTTCCAAAATAATGATGTAATAAAAAAGTAAACGATGAACCATTTAAACTAGTCTATCTAAGACCAACATATTTAGCGAGCAAACTTGAAACTGTTGTTATCTTTATTAGAGTTGTTGCGGAGAATGGAGATTATAAATAAAGATCTTGAAAAGTCATTGCTTTTCTAAGGCTGTTCAGCCGACCAATATTAATCATTCATATAAAAAAACTGTGAAGTGTAGCGTAAAAATGCAAACCCTAGATACCGCATTTTTTGAAAATAAATTATAGTTTAAATATATTTTTATTTTCTATAAATATAATATGTTTCATTTTTATTCTTTTAATTTGTTTAGACTTTGTTATTAATTTCCAGTTAGATGTTTACTAACTTAATAATAGATATTTAACTAAATTTTGTTATATGTATTAATCTTTTTTATATATATATATATATTTAAAAAGTTAGATAAATAGTTAATTTAAATAAAATATTAAAATAATTTGTGATTATTGATGAAATTTTTTTCTGTGATTTAATAAAAAAATCATGATAACAATCCTTTTAAATAATTCGTTATATGTTATAGATTTATTGAATGAAGTATCAATTTTTTTTTATATTTTATAAAAATTTTGTAAATTTAATTTATATAATAAAATTTATTAATTTTACAATTAAATTAATAAAATTTAATTAGTTAAAAATTTATTAAATAGAATAATAACCATTTAAAGAATTATTAAATTGAATAATTCTAATATGATGTATTAAGTTGATTTCTTCTATGTATATATTAAGTTGGTACACATAACATTAATTTTTAGTTAATACCTTACACATAATATTAATTAATTTAGCTAAATTATCTAATAATAAATTAATAATATGAAAAATAAAAATAAAAAATAAAAGAATCTTTTAAAAACAAAATTGATTATATTTACTGTAAATAAAAAATAATTAACCCATAAATTATTAATAAAGAAGATTTCTTGATTACAGGAATTTTTTATATGATACGGTCGACTGCAAAATTGAGAAGTCTGAAAAAATTTACATAGATTAAAATAGAAAATTTATTTAATTAGGTAAACAAGTTATTATAATTATTATTATATACATTATTTAATAATTCAGCTACAAATAACTATATTATTATTTTATATTTCCTTTTGACAGTTAATTTAAGAAATCATGTACCTAAAAAAAAATTTAATTCAAGAAATTATTTGGATTTCAATTGGGGGAGAGGAAAGAGGAGACAAAGGAAATTTTAGCCTAAAATTCTTAATATCAGTTAAGTAATTAAGGACCCGTTTGTTTTAAAATTAAATAATTTTTATAAATTAATTTTCAATTATTAAATGTAATTAGAACATATTTAAATTAGCATTAATTCTAGATTTATATTAAAATATGTGCTAATTAATTTTTAATATTTAAGCAGACATGAGCTAAGACAGTTTATAAAACATTATTCACACATTCAACATAAAAAATAATGATTATTTTAACACTTTTTATGCCGAAAAATAAATAAATAAATAGTATAAGACAAATAATAAATTATATATGTTAAGGTCTGTATCTTTTGTTTCCCACCGACCCCCTTATACAGATAGACATTAACATCACATTTATTTCATTAATTCTATGTTCAGGCTCAGATAAATTATGAGACATAGGACACGAGACCCAATACCAAGTTTATAGCAAAAATTATATTCATTTCATCATCAATCGCAGACAAAGGGACCAAATTCTCAGAAGTCTTCCCATTTTGCTTCTCATTTGATGACAGCTACTGTTAGTATGTTAAGATTTGAGCTGCAAAGCTTCATTCAATGAATGGCAGCACTCATGGATAAACGGTGTTTTCATGAGCTCCTGTCCCGGTTTAGTGAAATTGGGAGATTCTGCATGCTTCTTACTTGGTTGGAGAGCCATCGAGAAAGAAGCGACATTTTATTAGATAAAACTTTTTATTTTAATTAGTATATATTATTTAAAATATATAATTTAAATTATGAATATTTATGATTTAACTTAAATTTTTAATAAAAATGTTGATTCAACGAAATGCCCAAAGAACTAATTTTAGCTGTTTCATAAATTTCAAATCAAATTCAATCCGGTTCACCGAAATAACTTGATCTATCAGATATTTAATTTGATAGTATAATTTAATTTATTTAAATATGATAAATAAATTTTATTTTATTATTTATTTTATATTATTTTAATTAAATTTATTTTTATACAAGTTATAAAATTTATGTAAAATGATACAAATCATTCAATTAATAAAATTATAGCAAATATTAAATAAATATATCTCTAAATAAAACAATATAATGTTGAGAATAAAATAGCGTAAAAAACATAGCTATAATCACTTATTTTGTAACAATATAATATTATATGTATAAGTTAATTTTTATAAGTAGAATATTCACATAATATACATTGTAAAAGATTGAAATCGACTGATTTCCAAAACACATCCAAAGTCTATTCAATCTAATGGAATAAGTTCATTTTTAAAAAATTAAATTTTTTGGTTAATTTATTTTTTTATTTTATTTTACGATTTTTATCGAATTAGATAGGTTTATAAAATATTCTAGATTCAATTTATAGACACTTCTCAAAAATATTTATTAATTTAAAATAATTATTAATCAATTTATTCAACTTTAAGTTGAACAGATATATATATATATATATATATATATATATGTATATAATTATTTTTATGATTTAAATGGCAAAAAAATCAAGAAAAACATAAGTGACATTTATGATTTTTTTTAACTATTATCTAAAGATAATATTAAGTAGTTATTATAATTTTTTTTATTAAAAATATATTATTTATGTTATTAATAGATTTTTATCATAATCTTAATAGTGCGCTCGTTTTATTTATTACCAAAACTGTATATTCTGAAAATAAAAAAGATATATTACCATAATGATTCCAATTAATTGAATCAATTAACAAAAAATCTGTTAAAAATTAAACGTTACCAGATTTTCTACAATTAATTTTCGTTGTTTACTACTTCACCATTGAAGAGCACGAAAAAGAGGTGAGGCAGCAAATATTTGGATGCAACGCAAGTGTATAAATAAGAGGCAAAAATATTGATCAGATTAGTTATCAATAAATGGTCTCACGTATGATATGTATTGATGTCTAATCACGAACTTAAAGCGTTTCAATTCAGCATAAGTTCGCATTCATGCTGGTAAGCATACCACGCAATACATTCCTAAATTCAGAGGAATGTTTAATACTTTTTATATTTTTTACTAGTTGATATATTCATAAATGTTAATTTACTCTAAAAATATATAGATCTATACAATTTAGTCAAATTTACAGAAGAATTTGTCATGAAAATGATATTATTAATTTTTTAAAAATTATATATATATATATAGGATAATATTATCATATCTATTTTTATCAAATTATTTATTATATGCTCATTTATTTATTTTGTTATCCAACTGATGAATAATGCTGATTTTCCATCAAATAATATGCTAAATTTGAGAATTGTCACTAAGCTGTTGATTTATTAAATAAGAACACATAAAATAAATGCTGACCAGCCAGTTTTTTCGTATTTACATAACGGCGAATGTCAGAATTTATCAGGCCTCTAAATAACTCCAATGCAATAAAAGATGCTGCAGATATCCAATTAATTTAATAAAGATTGAATTATTTTTTTAATAAAAATAATATATATATATACGGCAATCAAACCTTATTTATATTAAATATTTTCAAATCTTTGATTATCATACTTAATTTAATAATTTATATAAAAAATACAAATAATAATGAATGTTAAATTAAATATAATATTTAATAATTATGTATATTAAATTTAAATAAAATAAAAATTGAACTATATTTTATTCTAATAGATTTAGATATTATTTAAATATATAAATATTATCATTGAATATTATTATCTATTATTATTTTTTAAATTTTAAAATTCAATTTAATAAATATTATGAATATATCTAAGAAGTTAGATTTAATAAATCTTATATTCTTAATATAAAATTATTAAATTATAAATAGATTAAACATTAATAATATAAGAAAAGAGATATAAGATATATAATATATATATATAATATATATATATATATATATATAATATATTAATATATATATATATATATACATACATATATATAAAACAACATCAATATGTCTTAAATTTTTCGAGAGAGAGTTAGGATGCTTTTTATTGTGGTATGAAGTATCCAAAGAAAAAGGAAACAAAGAGAATAACACATTCAGATTTATAATTGGCATGATATATAATGATGTCTAATATGTAGAGGTTTTATGTGTTACAACTGATAGTATAATCAAAATGACTAATATTACCTTTAACTTCATAATTAATGATGATACTAATATCATAATCTAACTGAATAATAAGTAAAGATTAAAATTAAAAAAATATTAAAATTTATTTAAATCATTTTCAAAATATCATCAAGAATGATATTAATCTATACTTAATAGATGATCTTTAAAAGATTTATAATAGCAAGACAACATTTATTACTTAATTGAACTATAAAATAAGTAGTTAAATATAGATCTGTAAAATTTTATAAAAGAGCAATAATATTATCGTATCTATAAACCAATATATGATTGCTATGGTATAAGAAATTCAAAAATAGAAAAGAAAATGAAAAAATTTATTTTATTTCACCAAAAAATAATTTTAAAATTTTAATAGTAAAACTAACTATATTTATCAATAAATATTTCTTATTTTAGTAATTTATATTTTATTAATGAAAAAATAAGTAAAAATGATAGATTGTGTTTTAATTTTAAATTTTTTATAAATAATAAAAAATAAGATTTAACCTAAACTTACAAATTCCGTTTAACTTATGTTATTACTCCACTAATATATACATATAAGTAAGATGTCATATGATAAGTATATCTGTATTTTTTATACCACTATTTGAGAGATGAAAATTAAACAATTAAAAAATAAAAATAGATAATTTGTGTTGTTGATTTTATAAAATGATATTTTAAATATGACAGATATAGGAGGATAAGTCTCATCTCGCCACTTGCATCTTGATTTCAAAGAAAAACTGTTTGACTGTAATGAAACTATTAAATAAGAATGAACTATAATTATTTATAATTAGATAATAAATTAAAGTAATTGAATATAAATATTATTAAAATTCATATTATTTTTTTAAAAGCAAAATAAATAATGAAAAGTCAGATAATTTTGTTGAAATTTTTTTTTTTTGAACTCCAGATGCCTCTGCTTTTGCCTTTCCAAATTTAAGAAGAAATGGTTCAGTCATAATTCATATCTTATTTTATCTCAAAATTACAAAATTTCCGTATTTTTAGTGTTTTAATTTAAAAGATTAAATTTGTAGAAGAATTTTTCCCATCCACCTTAGTAACTGTGTATAGATAAATTTCAAGTTAATAAAATTCAAGATAATAAAATATTTGAAACAAATTCGATTTTATTGGTTTAAAATATCAATACACTCTTGACTTGGAAAAAATATCTTTATAAATTATTTCGTCTTGATGTATATAATTTTATTTTTTAATATAATATAAATAATAATTTAAATTTGAAAATTTATGTAAACAATTCAAAACTCGTAGATAAATTTATTGTGTTAATTATTAATAAAAAAAAAAGAGAGTAAAAGGCACGGACTTAATTGCATATAAGTTTAATGTATCAATTTTTTAAGATAGGAAGGGCTTTAAAAATAATTAAATTGTAAGTAATCACAAGAATGAATTTATGAAGGAAGCAAAAATAAAAATAAAAATAAAAATAAAAAAATGAATGGCTTGAGAGGAAAACAGAAGTGAGGATTTAACCAAAGTGTGACAATAACGACAAATCAATAATTTGATGGAATTGAGTTATTAGGTAAGTGGGAATCCAAAATGTTAATAATGTAATTCACATCTTATATATACATATATCAACTCATCCGTTAGAAAAGGATTGAACATAACTTTTAGCAAAAAGAAAAATTATATTTACACTTTCTATTATTCATAAAAAAAATACATGATATTTTTTTTTACATTATATATATTTTTAATTTATATAAAAATATAATATTATATTTTTTTAATTATACAATATAAAGAATATAAAATATTCTTTAGAAAAAACTCACAAGGTATGAATATAATTTACTTTTAGAAATTTTTATAAGACGAAAAGTATTTTACAATGAAAAAAATGTTTACACATATAAAATAATAATTTATATCATTTAAATATAAATCGTTGGATTATTATTATTTTTTAAAATCTTGAACATTTTATCCGGAATATAACCGGATATAAATACGTGAAATAATCATATCTCTTTTATAAAGCTAGACAAGTTTCCATAGAAGATTTTACTCTTCTATGATGTAGGCGTCAAACTCAATGGACTGGGTTCGAAATTGGATCCTCTATAGTTTGATTATGAACTGCATCACATGAAATTTTGAAACCAATCATTGACTTTATTTTAATTAAAAAGTTTATAAGAATAATAAAAATTAAATAATGGAAAATATGTTATGCTTTGACATATACAAAATTTTATGTCGAAGCTCAAACGTGTCGGTGGAGTAGACTAAGAATAAAAGATATAATATATGATTTAGCCTAAAATATATGATGATTTTGCTATTATTGATATGAATGGTGCACAACGCTAATTGAGGGCCTGCAGTATCAATAGTACTATTTGAAATATCTCCATGGCTGCATGATGAGAAATTAGTGGATTAGATATGTTACTGAGGATTATAAATTATTTAATTAAATTTTGATAATTTATTTTCAATTAAAAATATTTAAAGAAAGAAAATTTTAATTATTTCTTAAAAAATAGTTATTTTTAATTTATTATTAATTAATTAAATAATTTTACATGATAAATTTAGTTTATTTGAATATTTTTTCTGTGTATTTATTTATTTATTTATGATTTTTCAATGGAAAACTGATAATATTTAATGATGGGTTATAATACTTAAAGTTTTATTTGGATGATAAGTGAAGGAAGAAGAAATAAGATAGAAAGAAATAGGAAAATGAGAAATGAAGTAAAAATATGATAAAAATATTTTATTTAGATAATAAAAATAAAAAATAAAAAATTATCTTTTTTTATTTAGGTGAATAAAAAAATAGAAAGAAATAAATTTTTAGTATAAATTTTGTTTTATATTAATTAAAAAATAAAAAATTAAACTTAAAAATTTTAATTTTTATTATTTTATTATTTTATTAATATAATATTGATATTTTTAAAATTTTAAAAAATATTTAATAATTTAAACATTAAAAGTAAAAAAATAAATAAATCGTTATTCTCTCCATTTTCATGCTTATTAGGAGGATAAAATGTCTAATGGGTCCTGTAAAAAAATATTCTTTCTTTTCTTTTTATTTCTATGTACATATAGAAAGAAATAAAGTTTTAATAAAAATTACAAGGAAAGGAAAGAGAAAAATAAAAAATGTTACGAGTAATGTAATGTGATAAAAAAAAATAATAAAGTTGAAATGAATAAGGTAAAAATATTGTTTAAATATAAAAATCTGAACTTTTTTTCTAATTTCCAGCTCCAATAATCAGAATCCAGTCTTGTGAAAATCAAGATCGTGTAGGGAGAAATTATGGTGAATGTGATTTTTTATTAATAATTAAAAGTCAATTAGTAAAAATTTTAATGAAATAAATATACGTTCTAATAAAATTTCATAGTTTAGAGTATATTTTATACAATTTTTAATTATATTTAATGATTTAAAATTGATTTTTCTTATTTTTAAAATAAGAGATTTCATTAACAAATATTTTAAAGTGTATTAGTTAAAAAACTAAAAGTATTTTTTGAAAAAAATTAACATTGAAATACATTAATAATATTTTTTTAAAAAAATCGTTTTTATTCCTTAACAAATGTTCTTTGTACACAGGTTAGCATTTTCTCAAAATAAATGAATGGTGCACAACCTTATTAGATTCCCGCAAATTTAACAATCACATTCTTTAATTACCGCATGTTTTTTGTTAAATTAGAAAATATTATCCATAAAGTTGGTGGTTAGAGATAGCGAGCAACATTTTTGTGTTCACTAAACTACACAAATAATTGTATAACATAAGGTTGGTATTCGGATGTGTGTTATCATTATATTAAATTATATATCAAATGGATTAAAATGTAGCCTAAGAAGACAAATAAGTGGGGGAATTACGCTGATAAAAGACATGCCAGATCCAGATTGCATATCAACCTTTTTTGGTTTTCCAATCAAAACCGTGCACCATAGAAGCAATTGTAATGTTCATCAAGTTGAATGTGTGGGTTGTCACAGAACACCCTCACCTCCCTGCTTCAAATGGTACAAAATTGAAATTCACCCTTTTTTAGCTTCATTATTCTGATGATCACTTAGATCCTTATGATCTTGTTCTTTCAACAAACTTTGAAGGTGAAATTCATTTGGATGCTCCCAACAATTAGGGTCCCTCGTTGTGGTATATGAATTGATAGCTACTGCAGTTTTTGGTGGCGCATGAAAGCGATTTATTTTGCAATGTTGATTACATTCTCTGGTTTGATGGGTAGAGTGACAATGTTTCTTGTATCTGGAGTAGACTGAGGCTGTGATACATTACATGTGACTATTATAGTGTAATTTTTTAGAATTTAACCATTCTTTCTACCAAATAGAAAATAAAACTTATAAAATAAAACAAAAAATTTAACAGTATAAATAATTTTTGAGTTACATTAAAAGAGTTGAATTTTTTATATAAAAGTAAAGTTTTCTAAAAATTAAATTGATTAATAATTAAAATTAATCATACATTAAATATTTAATTTAAATTTAAATTTAGGATTTAAATAATAATTATATATGTAATCAAATAAATCAATAATTATTAAATATAATGTAAATAAGAAATTTTAAATTTAAATATATAATAAAATTAATTATTATAATTTTAATTTAATAATAATGATAATAATGATAATTTAATTAAATCAAATTAAAAATAAAAATTAATTTATTATTTTTAACAATTAAAATTTATGTTGATGTGAACTGAACTAATACAACTCTTTATATATTATATATATATATATATATATATATATATATATATATATATATATATATATATATATATAAATAAGGTATTCTTTTCTAAATATCAATTAGTTCAACACTCATCTTTGAATACAAAGGATAAATATACTTTAATATTAAGTAATATGGAACCAAAACTTTCTAAAACATAATTTTTTAATAATTCTAATGTATTTTAAAAGAATTTATAAAATTTTAATAAATTGTAAGAAGAAAAATATGTTAGGTTTATATAATAAGTATAAAATGAATCAAATCTGATGTTTTGTAAATATTGAACCAGATTTTAGATAAGGAAACTTAACTTACAGTATTTTGGTCAAGTAGAGTTTCTATGGATCAAATACACTTCAATGTAAGTTAGAGGCTCACATATCGTATTACACCTTATAACTCTTTCCGTTTTTGCTAGTTTTGCATCAATAAGTTATGTGTGTGCCTGATAATTCATGAATGCTTTAAAGATTGTGTCTCAATCTCATACAAGCAATTCTACTTACATCCATATATGTGATTTCACCAAGTGTATCTTACATTTTATATATCACCCATAAGGGATATGAATGTTATTAAAAACATTAGCTTTAACCTCTTGTTTAATGCATCTAGCACTATAAAAAACCATCATTCTACTTATTTATATGTGAGAAATTAGTCATAATTAATGTGCAATAAATGATTATTTTATCGTAATTTCATCTATTTTTTTATTTTGGTATGAATGGTCACACAAGTAGAAAATCAGAAAAAACAAGTAGATTTTGTCAAAAAAAAGAAAAAAAAAGGCATAAATCTCAATTATTTGAGCATATATAGTTTATGAAATAGGTTCTCCTTTAATTTTCTTTAAATTAATGTTTCCATCAAAAGAAGTACTTACTGGTTTTGTATCGTAGTGTACAAACTTCTTAACAAATTTCTTGATATAATGTTCTTGAGATAATATTATATTATCATTCTTATGATATTAACACCCAAAATCACAATTGTTTCACCCATATTTTTTATGTCAAATTTAGAAGAAAGAAAGAATTTAATATTATTCACCACATTATCACAAGTACCAAAAATAGGCACATCATCTACATATAAACATACAATAGCATATTCACTAAGTTCTACTTTAGATAAACACACTTGTCACTCTTACTAATGGAGAACTCATGACTAGTCAAAATATTATCAAATTTTTATACCTCTGTTTAGGAGTTTGTTTTGATCCATATAAAAGTTTAAGAAATTTACACACTTTATTTTTTTTATCAGAAACTACATTATCTTTTGGTTCACCATTTAAAAATATAATTTTGACATCCATTTGACGAATAACTAGGTTATAAATCGATGGTAATGCAATTACAATTCTAATAGAAAAAAAATCCTAGTTATAGAAAAAAATATATCAAAATAATCAACGGTACATTTTTAGTTAAACTTTTTTTTTACTAAATGAGATTTATATTTTTCAATAAAATCATCATAATTATATTTTATTTTAAAAATACACTTGCAACCAATTGGTTTAGTTTCTGAAGATAAACTATTGAATTTCATGTGTTATAGTTTATTAAAGAATCAAGTTCATTTTTAATAGTTTCTCTTCAAAAATAAGCATTAGAAGAAAAAATAACTTTAAAATAAGTTAAAAGATCGTTTTCGTATGATATAAATAAAAGTCATTTTCAAGAGAGGATTTTTTCCTTTTATCTTTTACTCTTTCTCATATCTTCAAGTGAACTTTCAACATCACCGTAGATGATATTAGAAATATTTACAAAATTATCCATTGTAGGTGCTTAGAAACACTTATTTTTTATGGAAAAATATTTTTTAAAAACTTAGTATTCTTATCTCAATAATTGAAATTTTATCAAGAAAATCATTTTTTAAAGCAAGAAAATTATATGCAAGACTATGTTTAGCATACCAAGCCATAAGATGTTGTAGAACCTATCTTTCATTTTTTAGGATCTGGTAACATAACCTTAACTAAGCACTCCTACTCTTTTAAATAAGTAATATTAGATTTGTAACTCTTCACAATTTATAAGGTCTTTCATATGTTTTCTTATAGGGAGTCCAAATTTGTATATGACATATAGATAGTAAGGCATCATCCCAAAGGTTATCAGGTGCTGAAGAACTAACAAGCAGAGCATTCATCATTTTTTTAATATCTTATTTTTAAGAGGAGTCACTTCAAGTATTATACTTTCTTTTTTACGAAATTAATTAAAAATAATATATTCACCATCCTTATATGATCTAATTCTTTTAATCTTTCTATTTAATTGATTTTATACTTTTGCTTTATATGATAAAACCATATTAAAAGCCTTATCATTTTTCCTAACGAAATACAATTTAGTGTATCTATATAAATTATCTATAAAGGTTACACAATATTTCTTAACACATCTAGTCATTATTTGTTTTAGGTCTCCTAAGTCTGTATAAATTAAATTAAGTAAATTAGTTTCATGTTGTATAGGAAAATAATATTTTTTGGTTAATTTTGATTCAATACAAATATCAGATTTATTTAAGCATGCATTTTTAATTTCAAAAATCAATCCATTATTCTATATTTTTTTAATATAAGAAAAACTCACGTATCTAATCTAACGTGCAATAAATTATAATAATCAACTATGTAAGAAGAAGAAGATGCATTTTTATTAATAAATTTATATACATTCAACATAAATAAACTTTGATCACAATATCCCTTACCTATAAATATCATATTTGATTGTTACAATCTTCTCTGGCTAAAAAAAATATATTAGCCTCACATTTTCCATCAGAAACAGGAATTGGGTTGGCTCTAATGCTTGGTACATAAAGTACATTTCAAAATGTTAGAATCTTTTTAGATGTGAGATTGAGAAGAATTTTTCCCTTATTGAATATAAAAGTAGTTCAAGAGTCTCCAAGATACATAAGCTCTTTTCTTTCTCCCACAAGATAAACACATTTTTATTGACACATATATTCCTAATAGGTCTAAAGTCTACCGTTCATATGCTCACATTGGCCACGATTAAGGCTTGGAACAAAACTATAGCCACCACATCATCTTCTTCGATCAATTTAGCCTTAACCTTAGGAGAAACATCATTTCTCTTATTGTGTCTACATATTGGTGCATGATGTTCTAACTTACCACAAACATAACATATTCCCTTTTATTTGAAAGAAGTAGGGTTGATTAGCTTAGGAAAGTGACTAGAAGGTTTGTGATCGTACCTTTTTTTAAAGACCTGCTGGCTTAGTAAAAGAAAGTTATTTGTGCTTTTACTTTATATGTTGTTTGTATTCATTCCATGTTTTAGGTGATTTTTTGATAAGAAAGTCAAGTACAAGGTGATCCTACATTATAATATCTTTAGTTTTAAGATCTTCCAGAAGTTTGTGGTACTCATTGATCTGTGTCTTTATGTCCTTTTCATCCATTATTTTCCACCAATAGAAGTTTTTTATGATGAATTTTTATGTTCCAACGTCATCAACAGTATACTTTAGCTTCATAGACTCTCATATAAATTTGATTTCCTTATAAAAGTAGTAAATATTGAATAGTTTATTAGATAATGTACTAGGAATGGTCTGTCAAAATACCGTGTAGGCATAAGTCAAATTTCTAGTAAATTTAGGATTAACTGATTTATGCTCAATGAGTGAAAATGCAACTCCTTACATGTTAAGAATGAAGTAGATTATCTCCTGCCACCTATTATAGGATTTTCATTTTTCAATTTTTGAAACATCAAACAAAAGATTGTTGCAATGCCTCAGCAACAACCTTTACTTCCTTCTCGGGTACAGCAAAGCGTACAGAATGCTCACTACTAACCTATACAAGTACTGCTATTAAAAAATGCAATTTCTTATATATCAATGTAAAAAACTAGAAAAAGAGCAAAAGATTATAAATGCACCTGAGATATCATGATAACATTTGCTCCAACATCTTTTACTGCACTGAAAATAGCACTGGCTATACTTGGAACATCAACCATTCCAATTCTGCAAAAAAGCAACAAAGAAAAATCCATTGAAATCTACAACTTAGACAAATATCATGACTCACCCCTTAACTATTAAAATTGAAATCACAATTTGTAGGTTTTGGCTATCTTCATGATCATTAACACAAGGATGGCAGATTTTTGTTCCAAGAGCAGAAAGGTTGAAAATATTCCTTATCATAATAGGTATACCATATTGCATCACCGAAATAATTGTGCGGGGATGCAAAATATGTAAGGCACATTGGGATAGATATGAAATTCGAGAAAAAGCTTAAAGGTGAAAGTTTCACACGTTCTCAAATTTTTTAGGAGTTTGAAAAGCTTAAGGAAAAGAAACCAGCTGGAAGTGAAAAAAATATAAAAAGATATAAAATTAAAATAATAAATTCTACCGTATATTTATAAGAATTTATTACATTTAAATAAAGTACAAAAAATTGTAAATTTTGTAGCAATTTTTTAAGACTCCAAAAAATAACTACCAATTTTTTTTATTTTTGTAATGTTACACAATTTAGATCTAGTATCATAATTTTATTTTATCTTAATTTTTAATTAAAATTAAAGATTTACTTTGATGATTGACATAAACTTTTAATTTCCATAAAATAATAAGATAAATCTTTAATTTTAATTAAAAAATAGAACAAGATAGATTTATAATACTAGATCTAATTTTTTATTTTATATTTTCATTCTATACATAGTACTATAAATATGAAAATATTAGATGTAAATCTTAAATAAGATATATTAAAATAAAAAATAAAAATATAATATAATAAAAATAAAAATATTATTAAAATAAATAATAATAAAAATTAAATAAATATTTATAAGATTATTAACATCATACAATAATGAAAGTTGATAATAATAGCTTAATATTTTATTAGTTTCAATTAACCATGTGCGATCTTCAACCATAGTATTAGGAAAGAATTTGAATTTTTTTTCCTTTTTTCATAAATTAAAATAATAATTTTTTTTAAAACTTTAATACACTGAATAATTTTCTTCTTTGTTGCATAAAGATATTTGAAAATAATATTACTTAAAAAAATCATATATAATGAACATACATTTGATGTTGATGACCATCCTCTAAGTGTAAGTGAAATTGAACATGCAACCTAACAAGTGTCTGATATGCCAAGTTGTTAGTGAAGAAGAAAAGAGGGAACAGAGGCGAACAAAGGATACACATGAGGTGGATGGAGGTGGCGAAGATGAAGAGAATGTATGTTAGGATAAATGGTAAGAGAAAGAGCAACAAGAGAAGAAAGACAAGTTGTGTAAGAGAAGGCAATGTAAAAATTTATCATATTTCTATTAAATTTATCATATTTTAAAAATTACTTTCACTTTTTAGAGAATAGACTAGTCCAAAAAAGTGTGTTAAAGAGTGTTTCCAAAGAGTATGTTGTTAACATTCCTATCCTCTTTACGAGTTATTATCAATATTCTTTCAGTAAATAAGCATCAAGTATAATTACAGTATTAGCTACTAATTCTAGCGAAAGGAACCTTATGAATAACCTTCAAAATATCAATTGCCTTATGTGTAGATGCATCGTTCAGAGCTTGATCCTTTTTCTTTTGAGCATTCTTCTTCCACAAGATGTGAAATATGAACCATACATGACTATTACAAAAAAAGTTCTATAGTCTAACTAGTGTACAAACAGAAAAAAAGGTACAATAAAATACACAATTAAATAATTTTAATATAGTTCAACCTACAATAAAACCGTAGACCCATGTCCTTTTGTGAAAGATAGAAATTTCACTATCATTGATACCAAGCTAAAATGGTGATACCAAGCTAAAAACCAAAAAGTGTTCAGTATTTTTACATGACAATCAAACTAATAAGTGTGCAAAAAGGTTCAAATATATAGCAACAAGATTATTACAAACAAAGAAGCATACATAGAATGTGTACAGAGGTCCAATTCCTTAGTACCAAAAGGTATACATGTTTAGTTCCATTTTGTGAATGCAATAAAATATAATTTGGATGTACTAAGCAAATTCTATAACGACCACGGTCATAGCAACACACATCTCATTCAACTAAAAATAGTCAAAATAAAATAAAATAAAATGGTGTTTTTTCCGGTACCCTGGTAAATCTAGGGGTACTATACCCCTTTTGACAAATGAGCAATAAAGGCCTGACACATGGTGTATATGGTTGAATACATTTAATGTTGGTCAAATATAATAGAAAAAAGTAAAAAGTTTGTAGTTAAAGGGCAAATTTTTTATAATTTTGCTATAAGGTCCTTATCCAAATTTTTTAAATTAAGTTTAGGATGTAGAGGTTTTTGTTTTTAAACATTAATTTATATATAAAGGTAACTCGGGTTACATGATCATGGTAAAGAAGTAAAAACAAGGAGAAACCCTTTCCTCGCTTCGATTTTGACATATAACTACACAATAACTTTTTTTTTGGGGCTATGGTGTTTCCAGTTGCTCGTTTTTGTTTGTCTCAAGAAATCTAGGGTTCATTTTAGTTTTCCAGTCTTCATCGTCGTTCACCTCCGTTTCGAGTTTGACATCTAACTACATAACGTCTTTTTTTAATTTTTTGGGTACCAGCTATGGTGTTTCCAGTTGCCAGTTTTTGTTCATTTCAAGAAATTTAGGGTTCATTTTAGTTTCCCAATCTTCATCTTCGTTCACCTAAAATGAAGTTATACTTGGTTCGATAATGGAGGATTTACATTTTGTCTGAGTTGAAGTTTGTGAAATTGAAAGCTGCATGTACGATTGGAGGGTTGACATTTTGGCTGACGTGAAGTCTTTGAAATTGACGGTTGTATTTGCGATTCAAGGGTTTTGGCTGAGTTGAAGTCTCTTAAATCAACCGTGGTATGTGCGATTGAAGGATTCTAGTTTTGCCTGAGTGGAAGTGTGTGAAATCGAACATGGTATACACGATTGAAGAGGTATGATTTATTTTGTGTATATTTTTGAAATAAATTGATGTTGGCATGTTGTTTTTATATTTGATGTTAACTGTACCTTATTGATGAAATTTTGATATGCTCTGTTTCATTTGAGTTCATATAGTTGCATTCATAAGAGTTTAATAGTTGATATAGTTGGTGTATTTGGTACATGTAGTAGTGCTCCTTACCATTTTTTTTTCATATAGTGTGATATTTTACTTTCTTATAATGTTCTTTTAGATTTGGTAAAATGGGTACCAGAAAAAAAGAGATAGGTGTATCATCTTTTGATGGAAAATTTGTAGTCAAAGTTTCTATAAACAATACTGAAGCTGTTAATGAGGAAGAAGAACCAGAATATTGTATGAAGAATATTGCAGATTTGACTTTTGATGAGATTTGGGGGTTGGAATTTGACAGTGAAAGGGAAACTGTACAATTTTATCCTGTTTATGCTCGTATAAAAGGATTTTTTGCTCGTAAATCGAGATTGTATGGGTGCTATTAACATGAGACAAATTGTTTGTAATCGTGAAGGGAGTAGAAACAAGAAGCATAATTTAAGAATGGACCAGTGTAGAGATCCAAGGCCATTAACCCGGACTAAGTGTGGGGCTAAATTTCGTAATGCACTTGATTATAAGTCACAAAATTGGAAAGTTGTTTCATTTGTGGATACACACAACCATGAGTTGACTTGATCAATGATTCTTGTTACCGATTCATTGAATGATGGGGATAAAGCTCATATCAATAGTTTGCACTTGTATGGTGTGCAAACTTCCCATACCCACGGTTTGATGCTAGGGTATAAGGGGTGATCATGGTAGTTTGGGTTTTACGTAAAAAAGATCTCAGATAATCATATCGATAGAGAAAATAGAGCTAAAATTGAAGATGGTGATGCTTTTCGCCTCTTTGTTATCTCTGAGCAAAGGCGATAATGATCCCATGTATTTTTCAAAGTTTCTGACAACTAATGATGGTAGATTGCAGCATTTATTTTGGAAAATGGTGCTAGCGAGTTGATTATGAATGTTTAGAGACGTAATTGCATTTGATACCATACAAGAAAAACAAGTATAATCGACCTTTGGTAATATTACGTGGATCTGATCATCATGGAGAAACTACTATTTTTGCTTTTGCATTTGGTGAGGACGAAGTAACAGAAACTTATAAATGGTTTTGCGGACATTCTCCTCAAGCAATGTTTGGAAAACATCCTGTGGTGTGGTCACTCGATGGAGATCATGCTATGAGAGAAGCATTGAGGGATGTGTTTCCAAATAGTTCACACAGAGACTTTGTACGTGGCATATCCAAAGAATCTTTCGGAGAATGTAAAAAATAAATATTTCTTGGAAGAGTTTATTGCATTTGATATATTCCAATATGACTAGTGATGAAATTGAAGATGGGTGGAATAAAATAAGTGTTAAGTATGGGCTTGTTGAGAATAAATGGATGAGGAAGATGTATAAAATGAAGACCATGTGGGCATCAACGTTTATGCATGATAACTTTTTTGGAGGAATCAGAACGACATCTGTTTGTGAAGGTATAAATTCTTTCATTAAGAGATATGTGAAAAATAAAAGTAGCCTTGTTGATTTAATGCATAACCTGGAGCGTGCCTTGAAACTTGATGACTGGCATAATGAGTTGGTTCCAATTTTAAATCTACATACTTATTTCCCTTTGTTATTACCTTTGCATTGTATATGTATGAAGATGAAGCCTAAAAAATTTATACATTTAAGAAATTTAGGGAAGTAAAAAATGAGATTGATTGTGCTGCACATCTAAATGTTGTCGAGCAAATTGATTCTGATGTTGATTTGAAGTTGAAGATGAATCTATTTGGCAACCCAAATAAAAAATTTATGGTCATTTTTTTAAAAAAAGAGTTTACATTTGTTTGTGATTGTAGAATGTTTGAAACTTGTGGGATCCCATGTTCTCACATCTTTTGTGGCATGAAGCATTTACATATAGGTAGCCTTCCTTCCACTTTAATTTGTAAAAGATGGTCAAAGACTGCTAAGGTGGAATACTTGTCTTCTATCTGTAAAAATGATAATGAAGTTGATTGATAAAGAAAAAGGTTGCATGCTTCGTGAAGGAGCACTAGCTGGTTTGTGCAACAGGTTGGTGAAACTAACTTCGAAAAATGGCTCAAATTTCATGGAGGAAAGTGAAGATATTAACAAACTTATTCTTAAGTTTGATAAAAAAAAACAAGTGGTAACAAAGTGGCCTTAGACTTCAACTGTGATGGTTGGTGATCCTATGATGGTAAAAACTAAAGGTGCCCTTAAAGAAGAAAAAGTGTTAGAGGAAAACGTTAATAACAGAGGAAAATTGGACATACAATCAAGAAATGTACAAAATTTCTTTCAAGCAATGTACTATGCACTGAAGAGGAAGACTTAAGTACATCAAAATCTGATGATGTAAGGCATAGTACTATTATGATTAGTAGGATTAAGTTAGTATGTTTTATGTTGGTTTAAGTTTTAATTTAAAAAATGTTTTTCTTGTGCAGAATAATACGAATAATGTTGGGTTTGGATTTTTGAAGATAACGGATGAAGATGTAATACCAACTCAATGTTCAGTTAAGGTTTGTAGCAAATTGACTTTTTTTATTATAGCTGTGATTTAGTAATATTTTAACACATTTTTTTGACAAAGGTTGTTAAGGGTCATGTTAAAGGTCATGATACAGATTGTGAAGCTATGTATGTTCCAAACCCGAATATTGTACCTCCTATGATGAAAACAAGTTTCACTTCCCTGTTACAAAATTTTCACAATTTAGAAAATATGGGAGGTACAACTGATGTCAAAGAATCTCCATCTGGTGCTGATAAGTTGTTGTCATATACAAAATTATGTTTTGATTAATTTTCATTATGTTCATTTTGTCTCATTTGTTAATTATTTTATTTTTATATAGGTTCTTATTCTTGTTAAAGAACGTGATGTGGATGTTGGTAATGAACGATGCTGTTGATGAATTGTTGAACAACTTATGCCACAAACATTTATATTGGAATAGTGTCCCCTTGCATGAATACATTGTCGTTTACTGAAGGACGTGAAGTGTGCTGTTAATTGTTGTTTTTATTTTTAAATGGTGAATATTTTTTGTTAGAATTTTAACAAATTTAAATTTAAATTTGAGTATTTATATTATTAAATTTTAATGATAATTTATTCATCCTATTATATGATATTAAAAAAAATTTAATTACCGAATATTCATCTTATTAATGATATTTTGCGCATTACCTATTGAAGAAGTAAATAAAGGGCAAAAAACGCAACAGTAAGAATCTCCACCCCTGCTTCTAAGTTTAAGAAGAGCAAAAGTGTATTAAATAAACTATAATAATTTCTTCACCAAATAATTTTGTATTTATCATTTAGAGTGTATAACTTCGTTTTATTAAAAAGTAATTATAAAAAAATTTATATTTATTTAGAAATAATTGTAAAAACGCTATCTTATTAAAAAGCGATAAAAAAAAAATTTGTAATAATTTAAAAATAATTGTAAACATCATTTCATTAAAAAGTAAATACAAAAAAATAAATTATTTCTTTAGAAATAATTGTAAACTTCATTTTATTAAAAAGTAATTATAGAAAAAAATTGCATTTATTTAGAAATAATTGTAAACGTTATTTTATTAAAAAGTAATTACAGAAATTTTTTTTATAATAATTTAAAAGTAATTGTAAACATTATTTTATTAAAAAGTAAATACATAAAAAACATTTCTAATAATTTAAAAATAATTATAAACTTCATTTTATTAAAAAGTAATTATAGAAAAAAATTTGTAATAATTTAAAAATAATTATAAACATCATTTTATTAAAAAGTAAATATAGAAAAAAAATTGTAATAATTTAAAAATAATTGTAAATCTCATTTTATTAAAAATTAATTACAGAAAAAATTGTAATAATTTAAAAATAATTGTAAACGTTATTTTATTAAAAAATGAATATAGTAAAATAAATTATTTATTTAGAAATAATTGTAAATGTCATTTTACTAAAAAGTAATTATAGAAAAAATACATTCATTTATTTATAAATAATTGTAAACGTTATTTTATTAAAAAGTAATTACATAATTTTTTTATAATAATTTAAAAATAATTGTAAACATTATTTTATTAAAAAGTAAATACATAAAAAATTGTAATAATTTAAAAATAATTATAAACATTATTTTATTAAAAATTAATTATAGAAAAAAATTGTAATAACTTAAAAATAATAATAAACGTCATTTTATTAAAAGTAAATACAGAAAAAATTTGTAATAATTTAAAAATAATTGTAAACCTCATTTTATTAAAAGTAATTACAGAAAAAAAATTTGTAATAATTTAAAAATAATTGTAAATGTTATTTTATTAAAAATTAAATACATAAACTTTTTTTAATAATTTAAAAATAATTATAAACATCATTTTTATTAAAAAGGTAATTATAGAAAAAATTTGTAATAATTTAAAAATAATTTTAAACGTCATTTTATTAAAAACTAAATACAGTAAAAAAATTGTATTTATTTAAAAATAATTGTAAACATCATTTTATTAAAAACTAAATACAGTAAAAAAATTGTATTTATTTAAAAATAGTTGTAAACATCATTTCATTAAAAACTAAATACAAAGAGAGAGAGAGAGAGAAAGAGTGAGAGATGGAGAAATAGAGTAAGAGAGAGAGAGAGAGAGAGAGAGAGAGAGAGAGAGAGAGAGAGAGAGAGAGAGAGAGAGAGAGAGAGAGAGAGAGAGAGAGAGAGAGAGAGAGAGAGAGAGAGAGAGAGAGAGAGAGAGAGAGAGAGAGAGAGAGAGAGAGAGAGAGAGAGAGAGAGAGAGAGAGAGAGATAGATAGATAGAGATGAAGAGAGAGACAGGGAGAGAAGCAGAGAGAGAGGGAGTAAAAGAGAAAGAGAGAGTAAGATAGAGAAGGAGTGAGAGAGAGTAAGATGTTTTGAATTTTATAAAATTTTAAAAACTTTTTATAATAAGGTACAATATATTTGATAAGGTATGACTATTAACCATATGTAATGTAAGTAAGTCGTTTTGCAAGTGAAAACACATTTGAATTGCAGAACCACCATCGTTGTGACTCTTCCCTTTCCCCGTGAACATAATGCTGACACTTTGATTTTGCAAATTTGCTGCCGCATCTACACGAATTATGACGCTTCATTTATGCAATTTTAAACTGTCTTTTCAAAATGAGGAGAAAGTATATATATGTTCTTCTTTCTGTATCTTATGTTTTTAATTCATAGCCCTAAATTTTGTGTCGAACCCTAAACAATCGATTATCCCTTTTTATGTGCAGCATGGGTGCAAAAAGGAGGAGTCTCCGATTGAACAAAATCGGAACGAAAGCGAAGAAGAACGAAGATAATCTCAGTGAATCAATGTCATCCCCCTCCTACAACAAAGCCAAATGTGGAAACCCAACAGATTTGCCACCCCCAAATATGCCTCCTGTGATCGTCCTTTCCTCTGGGTTTTGTATTTTTTAGGGTTACATTCAAGATTTGTATTTTATTTTTGCAACAATGTTATCCTAAAATGGTTTGGTTTTATATCTTTAACATGAAAAATAAAAAGCAAAGTGGAAGCATTTACAAGTCCACAACCAATTTCGCACCGGGAGAAAAAAGGAAAAGATGGAGAAAAGTTTGTTCCCGATCGACCCTCATACGCGGTAATATGTTCTTCAATATTTCACTGAATACATATGCATCCTAAAATGGTTTGCTTATTTCATTCATTTAATTTCTATAACAGGAAGTTGTACAAAAAGTACCGAGGCTAGAATCATCTGTGAAGGAAATAGAGGAAGCATTGTCGTTGATCACCAATATTTTAAACAAGCAAACCACCCAACAAAACTTTGAATTGAACCCCTTCGAGGTCCATTCTTATTCAACACCCACATAATCCGGTTTAACCAATGAGGTAAAAAAAACTGGATATTAAGGAAGTTGGAAGAGGAACAACCACTTTTGGAAGACACCAAGAAACTATCTTTCACCAAGGAAGCTTATTTTAAATAAGTTTGTAGAAGAACCTATGGCAGAGGATAATACCACCAAATTCTTCTCACCAAAGAAGCAAAAGTTGGGTCTAACAAAGATTTTGCATGCTGTGAACACATCTACCGGTTTCTATATCACACCTCAAACCCAAACTAAAAAAATGCCCATAAAACTTGGTGTAATTTATGCACCTTTTGTTCCTTATGTAAGTTGTATCTCTATCTATTTTACTAAACATAGTTTACCACCAAATTTGTATTATATATAATTTATTTTTAACATGTAGTGGATATCATCCCTATTCAAGCCAAAACAGGACATTCACTTTAACAATATTCAAATGTCTATCGCCTCATATGTTTTTGGAAGAACAATCAAAGATTTGTCTAATGTGTAAGACTTCTTTTTATGGTAACTAAATTTTATAATGTATAAAATCTTATAACAGTATAAAACCTAATGGTAGGAATGAGATTTTGGTAAACCCAGACAGTGATTATTGTCAAGGAAGAAGAGACAATTTCAAGTGTCTGAAACCAAAAGGAGAAATTGAGCAAGGGGTAATATATTTAATGTTTATGAACTATTTAATGCATACCACTAGTAATTAGTTATTTCAATTGTGGTAATATGTGACAACATGTAATTAATTTGTTTTAGGTCTTTGACTTGGTTGTTTTAGCTCTCTTTTTACCAACATCATTTTCTGTAAGCACTTACTAACACAACTTGATCTTCATTATTTTATATGGACTGCCATTTTCATTAATTATTTCTTCAATTGTAGCAATTTATCCTGGCTCCTCGAGACACAAGCCCACAACTATTGATGAACTATTACAGGGAGCGATTCATGGGCTATGTTGACTTTGTTAGCAAGGTCATACACCTCATTATTACTTATGTTTTACATTTCATTTAACTATAATGTAACAGTGAGGATACTGATATATTTACAATTCATTATTCATCTTTATTTATCCAGATTTATGTGCCCATTAATGAGGACAATTCGCATTGGTACTTGCTGGTAATTGATTTTGCTAAATGTGATTTAGTGTTGCTTGACTCATACCCCTCCAAAGATATGCTTGAAGTTAGAAAAAGGGTTGTCAAAAAAGTGGTAATGACATTTACTTTTGTACCATAATACTTCTATTTTAAATTAATAACAATTTTCTTTACAGGCCATGTTCTTTGAGGAAATGTTTAGTTTTCCTGATTTTTATCAATTTGATGTTACCATGAGACCATTGGTCTCCAATTATGAAATTGTGATGCCCAAAGATTTAAATGTACAAGATAATGATTCGTAAGTAATTAATTTCATTTCCTGTAAATTTAATATTTTTTATGCAATATCTAACAGCTAATTTAATATCAGGAATGATTGTGGTGTATGGGTAGCCACATGAATGATGAAAGAAAATGATGACGATTTCAACCTTCAGGTGGCTATTGTATACTCTATTACCAAGTTTAGGTTGTCATAACCTCATTGAATTCTTTAATTTCCCCTTTGCAGATTGACCATGGGATAAGGTTGAAACTTGCCGTTGATTTCATAATTCATCCGTACAATACAATTAGGGAGGACATCATTAACAAGGCACACCATCATCTTGAACGGTACAAGGCTGGACAGAGAATGCAGAAATTTTAATAGTCTTATTACTGAACAATGAACAATGTCTTTGATTTTCATTTCTTTTGGTTGTTTTTTGTTAGTTTTTTTGTTTCTTATTAAACAATATATCTTTTAAAACTTAATATTTATATCAATGTTTAGTTACTGGTTGTTAGTTTTTTGGGTTTTTTATTAGTTTCGAATGCCTTTTATGGTTAATTTATTTGGTTTTCTACTGGCTTGGCTAAATTGGAGTGACTACCACTTTTCAATAGAGATAATTTATTTTTAAAATATCTATTACAGTTTATTATTCTTTCCAAATTCAATATCTTTATTCATCCTCACAGAAAGTGACACCTAATTTAAAAAAATTAAGAGATGGGTCATGACGTTAGTGGTGTTGTGTCATGACAGTATTGGCAAATTCAATCCAACAAGCACGTTGAAAAATACTCTAAAACGATAAACTCATTCCAATGATAAGATTCTTATGCAACATATTTATGTATCTTTGGAACTTTTTTTACCATTTCCTCTCAGACCATGATCGAGTGCTGATTGCTATTGGCTTCGGCTGCATGTGTTCATCGCCACTGGCATCATGTGGTTTACGTCACTAAATCCTTCACTTTCTTTGACTTTTACTTCAACTAGATTTCTTAAAAAGCACAGTCAGATGAGTTGATTGTCGACTTTAATCCTACCATAGTAATCCTTCATTTTGAGTGGCTAAATGGTCTATCTTTGTATGGTTTACATTCACTCTTTCTGCTTAAGGAAGTTCCTAGCATGATCTCTCCAGTAATTACAGGAAAGCTTTGGTGTTTGGTCGGACAGGACTTTGATTTCGTAGCATGTAGTTTTTGTTTTATACTTTAGCCAATAATAAAATAAGTAAGTTCATTTCCACTATCTATCGACTTGCTTCCTAAGACTTCCCAATTCGTTTAGTATGTCTATGAATATTTAACTTTAACATAAGAGATATCTTTCCTTTAATTCCTCATACACATATCTCGTATGCCAAATATAATTGGGTAATGCATATCTATCAAAAGTAACTATATTATGGTAATTCAAACGACATACATGATTTCTGGGCAAAATCAAACACATATAAGGCGTTTCAAATAACCTAAACATTTGTTCCAGGTTTAGGTTTAACCATTATAATTACATATCAACACCATTCCTGCTAAGATTAAGAATTAAACAACTCATTGCCATTATCAATAATGTGGAGAAGACTATATAAATTTTTCGATGCATTCCTTCACGGTACTTTGATTCAACCAACATAACTTGTAACTTCTCAATCTGACCATCCTTTAAGCTTATCTGTCTTTGCAGCTCCAATACTTCAAAATTCAAAACTCCGCATTGAGAACATTCAGAACAAACTCGATCAGGGTTCAATCAATCATAATAACTACAACTCTTAATAATATTTTAACAACACATCATCAGTAACTAAGAAATGATATGAAACTTAAAAATTAAACATTGTGAACTACCATACTTCATTATTATTGACATTTTTATTTGGACACTTGTAGTGTCTCCTTGTAGGATTCTTAGTTGACCATGATGTTCTCAAAATAGGAGGTTGACCACAAAAACAAAGTCTTGCATCTGAAGACACTACACCACCACTAGTTGAGGAATCTGTTCGTAAAGCCATTGAATATCATTTAAAAGCTGTAAGACCAAAAGAAATACACAGTTAATAAATTAACACACACACACACACACATTAACAAACAAACCTGGAAAAAAATTCATGGTAATGAAAATATGAACACAACTACAATACTGTGCAAAATTCATCAGACATGACTTAAGGAAAATATTGGATAATAACATCTCCAGAAATAAAGATAAAAACAAGGTACAAAAATTACGCTAAAAAATTCATAGAAAGCTTATGTAAACAAACTAAATACCGGAAAGATTGTGCCAACTTCTTTCCGCAAGGCTAATGATATGCGTTAAAGACCTTAACATAGATAATGAAAATACCCTAAACAAATTTTATAAAGTCTTTAAAATTAAACAAAGATACAAAGTAATTCATCATGCCCCTGACTCAATGATCTCCGATAAATAGTTTCAAACAGAGTACGAAAATACCGTAAGGATTGTGCAAACTTTAAACATTAAAGGAAAAAAATTCATAATGCATAACTGAAGAAAACATTTGCAATTTTTTTTTCCAGAAATAAAGATAAAATAGATTACGAAAATACCGTAAAAATTGTGCAAACCTTAAATATTAAAGGAAAAAAATTCATCTTGCATGACTGAAGAAAACATTTGCAAGACAACTTTTCTAGAAATAAAAAAACAGAGTACGAAAAAGTCCAAAAAATTGTTTAGAAAGCTTAAAAATTAAACGAAAAATACACTTAACTATTTCATTGACCAACTTCTTTCCCTAGAATTGATGATATCAGTCGTACTAGAGATTAACATAGACTACGAAACTGCAAAAATATCCTAAAAAAATTTATAAACAGAGACTACCAAACCCTTAAAACTTCTACTTGACGTCATCGTCCACCGTCACCCGATGATCTGTGTTGAAGATGATTTTTTAGGTTCTCTCTTTCTGGCCTACATTTAGAGACTACCAAACCTTTAAAGCTTCTACTTCACGTCGTCGTCCACTGTTACCCGATGATCTGTGTCGAAGATGATTGCTTAGGTTCTTTTTTTCTGACCTACATTTACCATTGTTTAGTAGTCAGTAGCCATCACATGACCATTAACATACCAAACTTTTCTAAATTTTTTTTACCTTAATCAAGTCAAATCTGCCATAGTTAAATTAAATTTATTAAAATAAATTAAATTAACTGAAACCTAATTTTTAAAAATATAAATAAAATATAAAATATTTTATACAAAGAACCTTTTTGTAAAAAAAATAAAAATTTAAACCTTTAAAAACAATAATTTTTTTTAATTTTTTCTTTGACCAACATTAAATATATATAACCATATAAAACAAGTATCATAATATTAAATATATATAACCATATAAAACTAAGTATCATAATTTTATTGGTCCACATGAAAAAGGATATGGTACCCTAGATTTACCATGTAACAAAAAAAACACCAAATAAAATAAATTGCAAATGGATTCACATGTACTTTTTAACCAGATTGAGAATTAGACAACTACCAATATCTTTAATTGATCATTGCAAATTCTTGAATGTGGGAACAAAGAGCTTCAGAGTCAACACTCATATACTAACTAATCAGCTGGACCTTTATATAGATTATAGAATGTTAACAAGTTCCAATCGACTAAGAATATTGGTCAAAGTACTCCTTAGCAAATAGGCTGTTAAACAAATGAGATATAGGGGATAAAGATCATGATCCTTATCATCTCTCAATACATCCTGAAAGGTCAGAAGCACGTACTATAAGAAATGTATTAATGTTGTTAATTTTTTTTAAAATTTTATCAGCTTTCTTAACTTATCCTTTATATATAAATTTTATTTTTATCTATTTTTATTTATTTCATTGCCAAATAAAATTATAGAATATCGAAAACATAATATTGGTGCAAGTGGATTAAGTGGAGAAGTCATTTTCAAACAATGGTTCATCCTCTATACAGGCCTATTTGTCAGAACAGAAGAGAGTATATCAAATTTCTCATGATCATGCAATATCTTTTATCAATTAAGTAATGATAGCTGCTGACCAAAAAAAATATATTAAGTAACAATAACATCAACATATACCAGACATGAGAAACATAAGATGTTGAGCATCATCTAGAGAGACATAATCACTGTCCAACAGTGTGTAGGGTGTATATTTCCTGATCCTGAGTTAGAAGAACACATTATGTGCCAGGAGCATGGAGCTTTGAACAAAAATCAGCAAACCAAACTCTCAAGCACTGATTCTTATAGCAAAAATCACTAGATAAAAAAATCATTCATTAAAATTGAATTATAGACTAAAAGGAGTAGAAGTAATAGACAAAACCAATGTTGAAGTAGCTAAGTGGGTGAGAAAGATTGTATTACATTGATAAGTAGAGGTAAACCAAAGATCTCACACATGAGGTAGATGTCTAATGCCACCCGCCTCCTTTTTACAGAATGACAAAAAAAAAGACACATAAAAATTACCAAAAGACAAGCAAAACAAACATTAATTAAAGTTACCAAGATTGGTCTGGTACCGGTGAGATGATGAAAATTAAAATGGTTTTATATAAGATTTAGATTCATACCTCATTATTTTTTACATTATATAAAAAAATAAATATTATAAACTAAAAAAAACCAAATAGTTGGAACAAAATTTATTTCAGCAGTATTGATCAAAATATAGAGCTTATTTTCCATGAGCATGGAGTGCTTCCGTTGAAGACCGACCATCCATGGGTGAAACTTCAAGCATGCATAGATCTTGTATAAACTTTGGAATCACAACATTCGTACATTGCACTGGTAGCAGGATCAATATATATAATTTTTTTAGGACCAAATAATTTATTAAAAAATTATAAAATAAGTAAAGAAATAAATACTTTTGAAAGTTAACAATTTGTATAAATTTAGTCACCAAAATTATTAAAAAATATCTAAAATAAAAATGAAAAACTTTGATTATGTTTATGTAATATATATTTATTTATAATTAAGAGAAGGTGTAAAAAGATTTTGGTGGGTATTTGTTTGTGAAAGGGTGTTAAAGAAATTAAAATGATATGGGCGCGGTGGGGTTGGAGCTGAAGAAGTGGGTGGTGGAAGGGTTGAAGTCGTTCGAGCAAGTGAAGCATGTTCACTGTCGCCTCCTTCGCTTTGGCCTCCACCAAGACACCTATCTCATCAACTTCATCTTGCGTTTTTCCCTCCACTTCCGCGAAACGCAATACGCCACCGTCGTTTTCAACCAAACCACCCACCCCAACATCTTCCTTTGGAACACCATGATTCGCGGCATGGTCTCCAACGACAGCTTCCACGACGTCGTTTCGCTCTACTCTTCCATGCGCCAAGCCGGCTTCGTCCCCGATAACTTCACCTTCCCTTTCGTCCTCAAAGCGTGCGCCAGGCTCTCTCACTTTCACTTGGGTCTCAACCTGCATTCTCTTATTATCAAATCCGGTTTTGATTGTGACGTGTTTGTTAAGACCGGTCTCCTTTCTTTGTATTCTAAATGTGGATACCTGCGGGATGCACGAAAGGTGTTTGATGATATTCCTGAGAAAAATGTTGTGTCTTGGACCGCTATTATTTGCGGGTACATTGAGTCTGGTTATTGTGAAGAGGCTGTTGGTTTGTTTAGAGGATTGTTGGAGATGGGTTTGAGGCCTGATAGTTTTGTGCTTGTTCGGGTTTTGAATGCATGCACTCGGTTAGGGGATTTGGTTAGTGGACGGTGGATTGATGGGTATATAAGTGAAAATGGTTTGTATAGGAATGTGTTTGTGGCCACTTCGTTGGTTGATATGTACACCAAGTGTGGGAGCATGGAGGAAGCACGTCATGTCTTTGATGGGATGGTTGAGAAGGATATTGTTTGTTGGACAGCCATGATTCAGGGTTATTCTGCCAATGGGCTTCCCAAAGAAGCACTTGACTTATTCTTTAAGATGCGGGAGGAAGGTCTGAGACCGGATTGTTATGCCATGGTGGGACTTCTCTCTGCGTGTGCCAGGTTGGGAGCGCTGGACTTGGGAAATTGGGCTAGGGGTTTGCTGGATGCTGATGAGTTTTTCTCTAATCCTGTTTTGGGTACTGCCTTGATTGACTTTTATGCGAAATGTGGAAGTGTGACACAAGCATTGGAGGTTTTCAGAATGATGAAGAGGAAGGATTGTGTGGTCTTCAATGCTGTTATTTCTGGGCTGGCTATGTATGGACATGTTGGGGCTGCTTTTGGAGTGTTTGGCCAAATGGAAAAGGTTGGGATGCAGCCAGATGGGAACACTTTCGTTGGTTTACTTTGTGGGTGTACTCATGCTGGTTTGGTTGACGATGGCCGCCGTTATTTTAGTAGCATGAGTTGTGTCTTTTTGATAACTCCTACTATAGAGCATTATGGATGCATGGTGGATCTCCTAGCTCGTGCAGGTTTGTTGGGTGAAGCACAGGATTTGATCAAGAGTATGCCAGTGAAGGCAAATGCTATAGTTTTGGGGGCACTGCTGGGAGGATGTAGGCTACATCGGGATACCCAATTGGCTGAACATGTGCTGAAGCAACTAATTGAGTTAGAACCATGGAATTCAGGACATTATGTTCTCTTATCAAATATATATTCAGCAAGTCGTCAGTGGGATGAAGCAGAAAAAATCAGGTCAACTTTGAGTCAGAAAGGGATGCAAAAATTACCTGGGTGTAGTTGGGTCGAAGTTGATGGAGTGGTTCATGAATTCCTTGTAGGTGACACTTCCCATCCTTTATCACAGAAGATATATGAAAAACTTGATAGTTTATTTAAGGACTTGAGAGAAGCTGGCTATAATCCAACCACTGAGTTTGTGCTCTTTGACATAGAGGAGGAGGAGAAGGAGTACTTCCTTGGCTGTCATAGTGAGAAGTTAGCTGTTGCATTTGCACTGATCAGTACTAGTGCCAAAGATGTGATCCGTGTTGTTAAAAATCTTCGTGTATGTGGTGATTGTCATGAGGCTATAAAACTTGTTTCAAAAGTTACAGGGAGAGAGATAATCATCAGGGATAATAACAGATTCCATCGTTTCAGTGAAGGCTCATGTTCTTGTCGAGATTATTGGTAAAATTTTGATATTCTAAAATCTGAAGTCTAAAATCACTGTTTGCCTCACTTTAAAAGTTGTCAGATGTCAAGAGATTCTCTTGCATATGTTGAAATGGTTTTAATGTTCTGTCAATCCTTTACAAATGTTCTGGATGGGGATAAGTGAAATCTATGACCTTGCACCTGCCTTGAGTATGGTGCCAATCCAAGATAGTTTTGCTGCATTTCAGATGGAGAAATGGTCACTTGTTAATGAACCTGCATACCTAGCATCAAGTTCTTCCCATCCCTCAATTTGAAGCAGCAACTTGGTTCCACCAATGAACTTGAAAGTTGCTGTCATCTTGGATCATGCAAATACCTTCCAACAGGTTTGTGAGATTGCTCATGAGCACTTGAATTATGGAGCTGCTGATATTTTTTTTTCCTATGAACCTAAATAATTCGAGGTTCTGGAAAAACTTTGCATGACAGTTCTACTTATTGGTAGAAGAAGTTTAGCATAGATTTTAGGATCAACTTTACTAACAATTTAGAGCAGTTAGCTGATGGAAGTATAGCAAGAACACATTCTGTTGCAATTGGTTTGGCAAGGCCTACAGTATTGCTTAAATTATAGTCTATTGGTGGGGGCAAATATACAAAATTTAACCTTGAAAATTGAACTATGGATTTTCTTAATATAAAAATGGATTGAGTTTCTTTACACCTTAAGTTGTCTTTACTCTGAAGCCAAGAACTCCACTATTACACTGTTCAGAAGTTCTTAAATAGATAATACAAAATGCAAAATATTGTCCAAGGTTGAACTTTTGATCTAATGCATAATGATAAAAATTAAGCTGGATTCTTATTGCAGATTATTTCATCTATCCTTTCCTAGTATTTTTATAACTAGAACTGATTCTGATTCTTCTTTTTAATATTGCTGGCTAGGATGTTAAAAATGGAACAAAGGGGGGAACAAGTTTGCACACTAGAGGTTTGGCCAAAAAGAGAGCTAGCCCCTTTTTATTTGTCTTGTCAACACTGTTATTGTTTCTGACATTCTGATCAAAGCATTGGATCATACATGCCAGAGTTGTTTGAATGACAGATAATACTAGTGAAGCTCCTCAGCAGCCTATTCATCCCCTTCCAATTGGCAAGAGTTGGTATTGATGCCCCTTTACCTCTATATTGTTAATAGCTTCCTCTTTGGAAATGAATCTCTTAGGGCAATACTCTAGTAGAACTTTTGGTAATGGCCCACAAATTAACAACTGCAATTTTGGTATATTCTCTTGGAAATGAAAGGCTTGGTGTGTCCAGCACCTCATGATTTAACTATTACTTGATTGCATGGTAAATCTTGTCTATCTGACTCTCACCAACAACAGAATCCATCCCCTTTCTTGCCCTTTTGAAAAAATGTGTGAATTGTGAGTTCTGGCCTAGCAACAAACATCTCCTGTCAGACTCATCTAAAATTTCAAGTTTGGGCTTAGCAACGTTGTGAAATAGGAACTTCTTTGCTCTTAATATGTATTTAAGACTGAATGCACACCTCAATTGTAGGATATTTCCTGTAAACGTAATTTAGTTCTAGAAGTGGCACATTAAAGAATCAAAACAAGCTCATGTATATGATCATAGTAAATTTTTAATAAAACTAGTGGCAAACTAGTAACTGGATATGCAAGATAGGTAGTCATCTTTTGATTTTTGAAATGTAAAAGGAGACCATAAATTTGAAAAGCCAAGGAAATTAGCCATTGTTTCTTAAAACTGTGTTATATCAATGGATTCTTGAAACAACAGAATTACTATATTCAATCCTCACATATCAACACATAACAGCATTGACATAATTCAAGGAATAGGAAGTTGGAGATGGCTTGGTATAGAGGTATGTGATATGATTGAAAAGGCCAATGGATAGCCAGGGGGTCGTTGGAGAGAGCTGTGAGCCCTTGTGTAGGGGGGTCTAATAAGATAAATTGATATAATCCTAACAAGGAATAGGAATGCATGGCCATGGATGTCTAGCACAATGAAAATGGGATGGAGCTTATGCAAAGATGTCTCTATTTAAAGAATTATGCAGTAAACTCCTGCTTTTGTAGATAGGTATTGAACATTTCATAGATAGGTACATCATAATAATTTTTCTGTTAATTTTATATTGAAGCATTGCAGCCACCCCTTTTATAAAATATCCACAATGTTTTTATCTATGTAGAAGGAATGTTTTCACAGTTCAACATGATCTACAATGTGTGTTTTGCTCCAATCTACCAGACGATACGTTGCACTTGATGTTTAACTGCAGGTTCTCTCACAAGGCTGGGCTTTTGGTGTATGTTGGGATGGGGTTCCATATGGTTCTGCCTTTAAATGCAAGAGATGATTATTTTCAACCCAGAGGACTGTTTTCACGTAGAAAAGCCAAACAACTTGGGCTGGTAATTTGGCATGTGGCAATCAGGTCTATTTGGCTTTTACGAAATGGTATTATTTTTAAATAAATCATGTTATCTTTTGCAGTTGTTGGATTTAGTTTAGGTTAGAAACTTTGTGCTGGTTCCATATGAACTTGGTGATTATTTGGTTTGAAAAATTATTTTTTTAATGAAAAATATATATTTTGCTAAAAATTTACTGTTAAAAATAATTATAACATTTTAATTATATTTAATGATTCAAAATTATTTTTATTAAATCAATTCTCCTCAACTTTTATGTGTTCTGATAAAGATCAGTTGTGACACAAGAATCACACAGGGATTTCCTCAACCTATGGTGCAGTGTTTCAGCATTTGCTTTCTCCCTCTAGAACACTAATTGGTAAATTTTTCCTCTCATTGTTGTGTTTTATTTATTGTTTATAGTAGTTTCAAAAAGCTTAGTTTCATGCTCTTTATTCTGTATGCTTAATGAATGACATAGTTTCAACCATGGTTTTGTGTGGTTTCAACAACCACGATTTTCTTAGTTTCAAAAACCTCGGATTTGCATTTCTTTGTGAGCATTGAACCTCTAAATCTGGTTGTGTTATATTAAAATTGTATGCATCTGGTTCGAATAGTTTGTAACCATCTTCAATATCCTTGACTACAAGTTCCTAAAATGCACTTTCAGTGTCCTTCCCTGCTTTTATACCTGCAAAAGAAGAAAAGGAACTTGCTAGAGTTAGTGTTATTTTACTCCGAAACCACAAATAAAGCAAATTCACAAGACCAATATTAGTACGCATAAAATCTGCAGCAAACACAACTACAACTAATTCACTATAATTTTTCATGACCAGAAGGCATTTCCAATTTACAAATTATTGTAAAACAACACGAAACCAACATGATCCAAAGACAAGCATTTAAAGATTCTATGATCAACCCGAATTTTGGCAATGGCTATGTTTCTATTGCCGATCCATTGTGTTCATTTTGTTACAGAAGTTAGATTTGTAGTTATACCAAATGCTTAGCAATTGGTGTTGACAATAAGTATATTTTTACGTAGAAATATTTTGCCGATTATCAATTACCCCAAACAATTATTGAAAGCAATAGGTATACAAATCAGATTTATGTAATATGGCATTATTAAATGTAGTTTAAATGTTGAAGTTGGTCTGCGGATGATTTGGTTTCATGGCATGTGTCTATCATTTATGGGCGCATCTTATATGTAGCCAATTTCAGGCATATTATTACTAATTTATTTTATTGTGTATGTTATGCGATTTGTTCTGATCCTCATGATTTTATTATTTTGTCAATGGGTTTCGACAAAAAGACAAAAGAAAAAAAAAAGCCTTGGACACCATTTGATTAGGTGGTTTAATGAACCGAATGAGGGCCCAAATTTTTGACAACCCCATTTTTAGTTTCCACACTGCCTTGCCTTTTTTAAAAAAATTTATATAAAAAATATCCTTATAAGAAGAGGACAGTATTTTTCTTTCTTTTCTATTTTGAAAATTTATTTTTAAAATTCACATTTTAAATTTTGAAAAATTATTAATAATATTCTAAAATTGTATTTATGTGAATAAATTTTTAAAATTAAAAATATATTTTCGGAAAGTTATTAATAACATTCTAGAAATATATTTTTAGAATGTTATTAATCATTTCAAAAATATATATATTTAAAATAATTATGTATATTTTGAAAATATATTTTTAAAGATAATTTGATTATTTGGAAAACTTAGGAAGTATCATCGGGTGGAAAAAGCAATTCCCCGAATGAGGGGCTTTAACATGGTAAGAGCAAATATCAGCTGACTGAATGACAAACCAGCATTGTCAGAAATTTAGCGTCGCAGCATTTCATGGCTAAGTAACAAGAAGGATCAAATAAAATATTTAGAATATTGACACCTACAAATAAAATAGTTACAGGGAGTAAAACAATTTTAAAAAATGATCTTAATTACCTTTTATATCCAGTTACAATTACCTGGTCCATCATGGTACCGATTCTACAAAGTCTGCTAGAATCCACCTTTTGTACCTTTATAAGTTGAGGCATATTAGTATTATAATAAAATTTTCTAATATTTAGTGTTTGTATTTTAATTTATAAAATAAATGTTAGAATATGTTATACAAACCTTATAACATTTAGATGCTGTAATATCTTATACAAACCTCACCTATTATCGTCTTTAGATATCATTAAAATATTATTTGGTATTTTTATATGTAAAATAATTTTTATTATTTTAAGATATTATTAAAATATTATTTTATATATTCTAACATTTTACATATTAGTAATAACGTAGAAAAAGTTAAATATGCTCATCTAATATGTTTATGTAAGGATGTTCATGGATCTGACCAATCTATTTTAAATTATATGGTTGAATAAAAAATTAAAAATTGAAAAGTATAAAATTAAAAAAATTGATGTGTAAGTCAAGTCTTACATTGATTAGTTTAATTAGGTTCTCTTTATATATAGATATTTAATTTTTAAATAAATATACCTATAAAAAAAGAGAATCTATATATTAGAAAGAGTAATTAAGTTATTAAATAGTATATTATAATCAAATATTTTTTAATAGAGTTATTTTTACTTCTTTTAGGATTGTGGAAGTAGATTGTAGTGACTGAATCACTCTAAATTTATATTTTTTTTGTATTTTATTTATTTTACTATTGTGTTTCTTTGATGGATATCTTTCGTTGTCCAATAATTGATATCAAGATTTTTGGTTCAAAAGGAAGAAAGTTGTGATTGTAAGAAAAAAAAAATGAAAGATGTAGTTTTGTCATCGAAGATTCCACATCATCAATAATTTGGAGGTATTTTTTTTATTTTATTGTTTTGTGAATTTCCTTTGACAACTACTCTAGACCATTGCTAGTGCTAGGGAATTGGAGGTACCATTAGGGAAAGAAAAATTTTATTATGTGGTAATTCACAATAAAAAATATTTTAATGTAACAAGGTTTGGATGCAGCTTTAGAAGAAGAAAGGCCTAAGGGGATGATGGATAACAAGTGGAAGACTATTTAAAGGAAAGCTACAAGTACTATTTGATTCGTACTTGCTCCTACAATCATGTACCCTGTGTTGAACAAAACAACATCTAAGAAGATATGACAAAAGTTGGAGAAGATCTATGCATCATGTTGGTTTATAGCGGAAAAATAAAATAGGAAAAACTAAAGGATAGGATATTGAAGTTTTGAGGAGAACGAAATATGGAAATTGTTTGTTTGTTCCATTCAATGAGAAACATTACATTTATATTAGAAAAAAAATAAAATTTACTTGTTCCTAAAGTAACTTGCTTATAAAGTTTAGGAACTACTTACATGCTTACAAAGTTTAGGGTAAGAACTATTTACTTGCTCACAAAGTCTAGTGAGTATTTACTTGTTCCTAAAGTATATGAGTTACTTATTAATTAAATTGAATCAAACAAAATTAAAGATAATTATAAAAGCATATATTTAACACTTCTCTTTGCTTTTGAAATTGTAAACTTAATTTTTTGCCTTAAAAGTTCAAATTTACTAACAGGAAGTGGTTTTGTAAATAAGTCAGCTAACTATCTTCAGACTTGCAATAAACTAAGTTTACTTCTCTATTTTGCTGCATCTCTCTTAAAACATAGAGCTTGATGTTGAGATATTTAGTCTTCCCATGACACACTGGATCATTTAAAATTGCAATTGTTGTCTGGTTGTCAACAAAAATAACAATTTCATTCTTCTATTGTATTTGTAAATCATATAAGACTTTCTTCAACCATAATCCTTGATTTGTAGTTGATGTTGCTGCTATAAATTCAGCTTCTGTAGTAGATTGAGCCACAATCTCTTGCTTCTTTGTGCACTATGAAAAAACTCCTAAGCCCAAGTTAAAACAATAACCTGAAGTACTCTTCATGTCATCAATCGATCCAACCCAATCACTATCAGAAAATCCATATAATTTAAGTTCTTGACACTTCTTAAATTTGACACCATAATCAATAGTGTCTTTGATGTACCTCAGTATTCTTTTTGCTGCTTTTAAGTGTATTTCATTAGCATTAAATCGAGATAGGAGACTTACAGAAAATAGAATGTCTGGCCTTGTTGCAGTGAGATATATTAGATATCCAATCAAACTTTTATAATAGCCTTCATCAACTTTATTAGCACCATCTTCCTTAGTTAACTTCTCCTTTTGATTCATTGGTATGCTAACTGCTTTGCACTCCTTCATTTGGAATTTTTTTAATATTTCCTTTGTGTACTTCCTTTGACAAATAAACACTTCATTTTTACTTTGTTTGATTTCAATCCCAAGGAAATAAGTTATGAGACCAAAATCTGTTATCTCAAAAGCCTGCATCATTTCTTGTTTGAACTCCTCGATTAAACTTGTATCATCTCCGATCACTAAAAGATCATCAACATAGAGGAAAACTATGAGAAAGTTATTTCCCTTATGTTTCACATAAATAGTGGATTCAGATAAACTTTTTGCAAAGCATATGCTCAATAGGTGATCATTTATCCGACTGTACCATGCTCTTGGTGCTTGTTTAAGGCCATAGAGTGCCTTTTTGAGAAGATAAACTTTATCTTCTTCACCTTGTTTCACAAATCCTTAGGTTGCTCCACATATATTTCTTCTTGTAGATATTCATTTAAAAAGGCTGATTTAACATCTAGTTGGAATATTTTCCAACCCTTTTGCACAGCTATTGTTAACACCAATCTAATTATATCTAATCTGGAGACGGGAGCAAAAGTATCAAAATAATCAACACCAAAAATTTGTGCATGCCCTTTAATTACGAATCTGGCCTTGTATTTGTTGATGAAGGAATCTGCATTGAGCTTTGTTATGACCCATTTAACTCTAATGACTTTTCCATCTTTAGGCCTATCAACCAGCTCCCAAGTCTTGTATTTTTGTATCATAATCATCTCCTCTTTCATTACATTCTCCCATTTTGGATCCTTTAGTGCATCCTCACAGCTAGCAGGTTCACATATTACTACATTACATCTTTGATAGATGTGATGTTTGACAGTAGCCTTGTGCCTCAGATTGAAGGATCATCTTCTAATTTATCTTGCAACAACTCTGTTGTTTACTTCTCAAGTTGATTTCTATCAACATTGTGAAGGGATGAAGCTGTTATTTGTGAGTTCTTCCACTTCCATTGTTGACTCTCATTAAAATGGACATCTCTAGTGATAGTCATCTTTCCGGTTTGAGGATGATACACTTTATAGACTTTTGAAACTGAGCTGTAGCCCACAAAGATACTCGGAATTGCTTTTTTGTCGAGTTCGTCATACTTAACTTGTTGCACATGTGTAAAACAAACACAACCAAACACTTTAAGAAAGGCTAATGAAGGCTAAAATCCATACCAAGCCTCAAATGGAGTTGTATCTTTCAAGGCTTTGGTTGGAAGTCGATTTTCCAAGAAGACTACTGTATTAGATGTCTTTGCCCAAAATGTTTTAGGCAACTCCTTCTCATGCAACATACATCTAGTCATTTCCATCACCGATCTGTTTCTTCTTTCACTAACCCCATTTTGCTCCGGAGTGTAAGGAGCTGTGAGTTGATGTTTAATGTTAGCATCTTCACAAAATAGATTAAATTGTATAGAGGTATATTCCTTCCCATTATCAGATCTTAGGGATTGAATGTTGCAGCCACTTTGAATCTTGACCATTTTCTTGAACTTCATAAATACTCCAGCCACTTCATGCTTGAACTTCAAGAAAAAAATCCAGCACATTCTTGTATAATCATCTATGAAAAGGATGAAGTAAAGACTACCTTGTAACGATGGTGTTCTTTGAGGTCCTGCCACATCTGTGTGAACTAGTTGCAACTTTTGAGAGGCTCTCCAAGATGATTTTGGGAATGACTTTCGATTTTGCTTACCAAATTGACAAGCATTACAATTTGGCAAATGATCAAAAAATACCGGTAGACCTTTTGCCATATCTTTCTTCTCCATGTTCAACATTCTTTGAAGATGACAATGACAGTCTTTTATGACAAAGTTCTGTGGGACTAACTTGAGTATAATAGGCTGTCTGTTCCACCTTCGTTGGATCAAATGAGAAACTTTTACCTCTCATCTTAATCCTTAGAATCTCCTAACCAGCAATGTTGTAGATAAGACAGTGTTGATCTTGAAAGGATACTTTAAATCCTTTTTCAATTAGTTGACCTATACTTAGCAAGTTTTGGTCAATGTTAGGAACATAAAGAACGTTTGAGATTGTTTTTGTACCTGAACCTGTTGAAATTACAATGGTTCCTTTTTCCTTTGCAGAGATGTAACCACCATTCCTTATTCTGAACTTAGAGACTTTGGTTGGCTCCAAGTCCTTGAATAAAGCCTTGTCATATGTCATGTCGTTTGTACAACCACTGTCAATCAGCCAGCATTCTAAACTACTCCTTGCTGAAGAAAATGTTGCAGCAAATATATGATCTTCATCTTGCTCAACAACTTGGGCATTGGTTTCATGTTGTTGGAATTTGTTTCTACAGATCACTACTTCATGTCCGAGCTGATTGCACTTACTGCATTTGGCATCTGGCCTTTTCCAACACTTGAATGGTGGATGACCCATTTTGCCGCAATGTCGACAAGGTGGGTAATTTTTCTTTTTACCCTTATCCTTGCTTTGGTGATGAGCATTATTTTTATTGTTTGCTGGCTAGTTCTTGTAATTTTTCTTTTTGTTGTTTCCAAATTCATGATGCTTGGCTGGTAGAGCACCTTCAACCATATGATCATGTCTCATAAGCCTCCGTTGCTTCTGGGCCTAGAAGGCATGCAACACTTCTGACAAAGTGATTTTGGACAAATCTTTTGTATTCTCCAATGTGGTTATTGATGCTTCATATCTCTCAAGTACTGTAACCAGAATTTTTTCTACAATTCTAGAATCAGAAAAATTGGTGCCTAGTAATCTTACCTTGTTAGCTATGCCAAGCAACCTGTCTGAGTATATTTTAATTGTCTCAGACTTCTTCATTCTTTGGAGCTCGAATTCCCTCATCAAATTCAGCACTTGCATGCCTTGAATCCTTTCATCTCCTGCATATTCTTCCTTCAAATAATCCCAGATTGCTTTTGCTGTTTTTAAAGTCATGATCCTAGTGAAGAGACATGATTTTGCCTTTGCCTTCCGAGTTTTTCTTTTCTTATGAAGTTTTATCTGGGTCGTGGTGGGATTATGTGGCAGCAGAGGAACTTCATAATCTTCTTCAACAGGTTCCTAAAGATCTAAAGCCTCTAGGTAGGCCTCCATTTTGAGCCTAAAGATCATAGTTTTCCCCATCAAAGATAGGAGGAGCAACTTGTGAGAAATTTGATTTAGCATCCATATCACAGGTCCGTAAGAAAAACAGCTTTGATACCAATTTGTTGGTTTATAGCAGAAAAATAAAATAGGAAAAGCTAAATGATAGGATATTGAAGCTTTGAGGAGAAGGAAATATGAGAATTGCTTGTTTGTTTCATTCAATGAGAAACATTACATTTATAGTAGAAAAAAAATAAAATTTACTTGCTCCTAAAGTTTAGGAACTACTTACTTGCTCATAAAGTTTAAGGTAAGAACTACTTACTCACAAAGTCTAGCGAGTACTTACTTGCTCTTAAAATATGAGTTACTTATTAATTAAATTGAATCAAACAAAATTAAAAATAATTACAAAAGCATATATTTAACACATCAAATTCATTAACCAACTGCTTGGACTTGAAGATAAACCTGTACATACTCAGAATGGAAGAATGAGATAATCTACATGACCATATTAATGAGTTTAACCACCTAACTTGTACTGTCAACTGTAGGAAGAAAGATAAGTGATGAAGAGCAAGAATTGTTTTATTATCTTCTTTACCTCAATCATATAGATCATTGGTGAGATCCTTATTAATTGAAAAAAATTACAATCAAGTTAAATGATGTAATTACCGTCCTTCGGAATGATTAGAAAATGCAAAGAGATAATTATTCCAATGATAAGAAGATACTGATTGTGAAGAGCTCATAGAAAGGAAGGGATATTTCTCGTTGGAGAGGTGGACAACAAAGAAAGTTTGCAAAAATAGATCTCAACAAGGTGAGGTGAAGTGTTACTACTACGAAGAAAAAGTGAATATATAGTCTCTATGTTCAATGTTGAGAGAAGACTTGAAGAATTTAATACAGCTCAAGAGAAATGTTCAGGTAGCCAAATCTTCAGATGATGGAGAATTATATCATGTAGAGAATGTAAATGATGATTCTATTACAAATCATTCTAAATGGATGTTAGATTCTGCTATTGATGCATGTGTGCAGTGAAGGTTGAGGACATTGAAGAAATTTGCTTGAAACTCTATGATGGTAAAATTCGAACTATTTCCAATGTGAAATATGCACATAGTATTGATGTCAACATTATTTCAAAATGATGTTACATGAGTATAAATATGTGAGCATTGGAGAGACATGCAAAGTGTACAAGGGACGTCGCTTGATTCTACACAGAAGAAAAGACAAGAAGAACATTTTCTATTTAGATGGTCATCCATTCTTAAAAATAGTGAAGTAAAGATGAAGAAAAAGATCGAAAAACAAGTCCAATTTTCAGAAGAGAATGAGGTATTTTGAAGCTTGACTCAAGGAAGGATTTGTTATGTGTTAGTTAAATCCCATATTAGTTAATTTAAACCAAGGGGGAAAGGTGTTTCCCTTATAAATAAAGATTTAATTTTTGAATAAATGTACCTATCGAAGAAGAGAGTCTATACATGCAATTGAGTTATTGAATAGTAAAGTTATTTTTATCCTTTTTAGAAATTGTGGAAGTAAGTTGAAGTGATTGAACCATATTAAATTTATATTCTTTTTTTGTGTTTTATTTATTTTGCTATTGTTTATCTTTAATGGATATCTTTCATTTTCCAATAAAAGCCATAATTTTTCTTCCAATTCAATTCGGTTTTGAATAAGAAAATCACATGCAATTACATATATTTCAACTTGACATCATATTTTGAAATAAAATTAATATTGAAATATTTCAACTTGACATCATATTTTGAAATAAAATTAATATTGAAATTTTGAGTTGTGGTATTTACTCCTAACATGTATTATTTTATTGATTATGAAATCTTCTTATTCTTAATTATAAATTATAACTCTTCTTTATTATATGTATTTCAATTTTCTTATAATTTTGACAATAATATTCTTCTCTCAATTTAGAGTGATTTTTGTTTGATTGTTTTTTAATAAAATCAAAATAACTGACCCAATCAAACCTCAAAATAGGGTTGATTTGATTTTCAAGATATGTCACACCTGAATCACAGTAGAAGTGTTTTTTATAATTAGATCATGACTTTCTCTTCTAAAACGAAACCTGCACGGCAAACACCCCTATGTTTAAGCATAATTTGGTCCATCAACCCACCATTACAAGGAGGTTAGCTGGAGAAATTATTACATAGTTTGAGATCACCATATATGTATGATTTTGAATTATTTTCGCTTTATATATGAGCAAATTTTTATAATTCATTCCCGTCAATAAGAAAACATGATTATATGTCATGTAAGAATTGATTGAAAGTGAAACCATAAACAAATAATAGTTGTGAACCATGCAATAATTTGAGCTTTCGCTAGCTTGGACCATAAAGCACTGAAGCATTACAAAACCAATATCATTGGTTGACAAAAAAAGCAAAAAAAAAAAAAAAATACCATTGAAAATCCTTTCGAATGAGATCTTTATGATTTTTTACTTAAGGGTTGAAAAATGACACAATTAGACAAGTACAGATTCTGAAACAGTTCCATACATGAACCAAGTTGGCTCCATCATTTTGGTTATATGCAACACAAGCCAAGTGTTCTAAAGAGAAATTACAATTCTGAGCCAACATAAAATATGACAAAAGAAAAACATCACTGGTTCCAGACTGAGGTTGCATTGCATAATTATCAAAAGCAACATGGCTAAGTCACACCATATATGTCATACCCACTTGAATGATATTGGTGTGAGGTACTCTCATGTTTGCAGTGCCCCCTCTGCAGTTCCTTCTAAGAAATGCATAGAAATAATTTATCACCAATTTCTTAAAGAAGAAAGAGTTCTTCTTTGCCCTCACATCCCCATGTCCAAGCAAATAGGTGCACCCTGATTCCATTGCTTCTCTAAGGGCTGAAAGCTCATATTCAAGACCAGGATCTTCTTCTGATGATATGTAGCTTGATGGAAACCCTGGTGCAGCTTCTTGAGAGGTAGAAGTTCCTGTTTCTTCCAATTTCTGACCATGCATCAGTGGCATCCTAAGCTCCTCATCCCCAGAACCAGCAGGAAGCTCAAAATCCCTTGTATTCACTGAGACACTATCCATGTCATCAGTTAAGTTACCATCCAACTCCAAGGCAGTTTCTTGAGCTTCCCTTCTCAAGAATTTCTCAAGACTTTCAATAAGAAGTTGCTCAAATGCATGGTGATCTTCCTTCCTTACATCTTTGTAGCCATATCTGGCAACACAGCGGAATATGTGGTAATCTTTGGGGCAAACTCTTCGAAATAGAAATCTTTCCTCTTGAGGAACCACAGGGATTGGAACATACTTAATGCACACAAAGACTATGGTTGAGTGAAGAGCTGGAAGGTTCAGCAGGAACTGCACAAAAATGGAGGGAATTCCTTGGACAAGCTCATTATAAAGCAATCCTATTCCTGGCACTCTTACTGTGCCAAGATTGGAGCCAAGATCAAGCATCAAGTCCAATGAAACCTTCTCTCTGACTTCACTTCGGTATTTCAATACACTTCCATAGTTCCATGTGTACATCACAGAGAGAAAAATGGTGGCAAAGGCAAGAGGAAGCCAGCCACCCTCCGCGATTTTGGATAGGACAGAAGACATGTAGATTAGCTCCACTGAACCAAATACAAGTGGGAAACAAAATGCCAAGAACAAGTTAGTCTGCCAAATTAAAAACATTACAAGGGTCACCAAGGTGGTGCTAACCATCATCACACCAACTTCAGCAATGCCTGCAATAATGATATTGAAATGCTTAGTACACATATACTCTATATGGTCTTCACTACAAGGCATACATGATGTACGATATAGAAATATATACAACCGTTCATGTGTATTCACATAATAAGTTAAGCTTTTGGGATAGTTAGTTCATAATATGGTATGAAAACCTGTATGACCGAGTGAGCTAGAGCTTAATTTCTAATGCCCCCATTCTGCTAATAAAAAAGTTCATGGACACAAAACATGGATGCAAATCCAGTAAATAAAAATTGGGTGAAATCCTGATATAGTCAATTGTTTCATATAATACATTTCTAAGAGTCCCAGTTGTCACCCAGGAGCCAAAGAAAGGCAAAAAAGAAAACAAGAGAGAGAAAAAGAATACTCCTAGACAACTGAGAAGGGGGACACTTACCATATGCATTTGCAATATCAGTAGTGCTTTGGAAGATAGAAACCACAATAATGCACATGATCATCAAAAACCAGTTAATCATGGGAATGTAAATTTGACCCATGAACTTTTTTGAGGTGTGAATTATCTTGAGCCTGGGGAAGCATCCCAAAGCCATAGATTGCTTTACGCATGAAAACGTAGCAGATATCATTGCTTGGCTGGCAATCATAGCAGCAAGTGTGGCTATAACAAACACTGGCCAAAAGAGACTCTCTGCTTCGCACAAAGCACAAACAGCAGGTACCAACACAGTTACTATACATAAGAAATATGCCTCAAGTATAGTTTTAAGGACAGTCACCTCTATGTATAAATAAACACAAGCAGTGATTATGTAAGCAAATATCACCTGGAACAGAGTTGTAGAATACGCTTGAATAAGAAGTGGGGTTCTTGATCAAATAAGCAGCTTGGCCCATATAAGCAAGGAGGAGGCACGGAAATACAACACAGGTGAAGGCAATCTGAACAAGCAAATATACAAGAGATTTAGGAAAGGAAATTCAAATAGTTATAGGAGTGTTGGTAACACAAATTTAACGGTTTACTCTTCAAAGAGAAACAATTTGAGGATTCACAAACCTGTATTGCAGGTACAGAGAAATGTCCCAGATCTGCAAACATTGCTTCTGCACCTGCAGAGGAATATGCAAGCAAGTTATATAACTTTCTGACATCTCCTAAAGGGTTTAATTTCTCATTTAAATGGACAAGCATACAACATTTGTGTTCCGAAAGACTGAAAAAACTTCCAGATGACAGAATTTTGTGATATTTTAGAGATCATGTAAATAGCTTCTGTTGTTCTTGCTGCAAGAAAAATTTGAATAGCAAGAACCAACAAAAATGCTTACTTGATTTTGAGTACATTAGCTATTACCAATTTTCTAGTCTGAGTTACCTCTATCATTACTCATTAAATATGTGACTATCCTCATATCTGTTAAAAAAACATATTCTACTAAGCATAAACTAATAAACCACATAAACATGATCTCATCTACAGGTTCATAGTGCTAAACATCAAGAGAGAAAAACTTAAAAACCTGAGATACAAATGAAAAATATGGTCAGTATTACAAACCCAATAATAAGATAAGGGAGAAGCAAAGGTAATGCTCATGGGATCATTCAAGTTTATGCTGACAATTACATATACCCAAATATTGTTCCTATCAATTGCTGTAGTCACAGTTTGAGGCCATGAAAATAACAAAAAGATATACCTGTAATGCACAGAACACAACCACCAAGAGCTGACCATGCACCTTTGCCATTATTCTTGAAGAAATAGTAGATATAAGCTGGATTCAATGCTCTCAGAACGGTGATATCATACTTCAATATATTATAAATTCCAATAGAACCCAGAGAAAAGAACCATAAGGCAAGTATAGGGGCAAACATGAAACCCACTTTACTAGTACCAAACCGTTGTATGCTGAACAAACCCACCAGGACTACAATAGAAATACAAACCACTTCACCTGCAAGCAAGATCGTGAAATACAAATCTAAGCTTTCTTGAAGGATGCAAATTTGTACAATTCCATAGTGCCATAAGGTAACATGGGAAAAGTTTTCCTGTATTTCCAATATGTTAAAAGAAACAGAAACTATCTTGGAATTGCATAGCAAACCCCTCCCAAATTTTAAGAGTTTTCTCATCCTTGCTGATATTATGTATCTATTATTTCTTTTCTTCATCCAGAGCAAAAAAAAAAAATTCTTGAAAAGCAAATAAAATATACCTACCACTACCAAATCCATGTATTTTATCCTGCAGACCACTTATGGCAGACATCACTGCAACAAAGAAGCACCATGGTTATACTGAAGTTACACCACAAGCAAAATTTCTCAACATCAGTCCTACCATGACATGGAAAATAAACAAACAATAAAAATTCCAAGGAGGAGGAATAGTTTTATGTTATCTGATAGGGACAATGAAAGTAAAGTGCTAATTCAATCAGTTCAACAAAATCTAGTGGGTGGACACTAAATATAATTAGTTTGCCCCTTGTTTAATAGGCGGACATCTACATAATTAGTTTTCGCGCCAGAATGAGACCATTACCTCGTTAGAGAGATGTCTAGCATCTTCTGATTAGACATCAAGGGACTGGGACAGCAGAGAATTTGGGAAAGCCACTTGAATGATATTAGTGATATCCATAGTATATTAGCTCAGATATTTACTATGAGTGCTACAATGATTATGACAGGTTTATCTCAGAGGCAAATGCTTATGATCTATCAAACTTCATGCCAGCATTGATGATAAGATAAAAACCAAAACCTTCAAACAGAACTTCATGCCAAAAAGTTGCTTGCTTAAGTACCTGATATTGCTGGGGTCAGAATACCATCTCCAATAACCATAGACGTTCCCAGAAGAACCAACACTAATAACAGGTTTTTCAAAGATGATGTCCTTTCCAAAGTATCCTTTATCCTTAAAGCCCTTTCCAGTTCCGGAGTAGGAAGTTTGAGCTTAAAACTAGAGATATGTTCATCAGCCTGTTGACGATTTGGAAGCAGACTCACATTTGCATACCTGCAAATTAGTGAGTATAGCGCAAAAGTTCCTCCTACAGTTGAGCCATTAATAATTGTGAGTTACAATAAATCTGAAATGAACCAAAAGCAAATAATTCTGAGCCGGAGTGTGAAACTCTTACCTTCTCCATTATCATTTGCTTTGAGGACTATAAAAACGTATTTTGCTAATGGAAGAAGTGCTATTGTGTACATTACTAATGATAATGCTCCTAAAACATCAGCATCTGATCCAATCTGAACCTTGCTGAACACCTCAGCAAAAACATATAGAGGACTTGTTCCCATGTCACCATATACCACACCAAGAGTCTTAAATGCCAATGCAAGAGTAGGCCATAGGGAAAGGTCCTGATTCACATAAGTACATAAGCTTAAAAAGAGGGAGGCAATATATGTGCACTAAATAGAAGGGGCAATGTGATGAATGCCACAATTATTAGTGAAGTTACAACTGGCTATGTCATCTTACAAAAAGTTAACCAGCAAATTAATCCTTCACTTCATACACAGATTGTAAATTTGTTCTTAACTTTTAAAATAATACAAATTAATCTCTCACTCTTAAAAATCTTACAAATTAGATCCTATGTAGATGGCACTAAAGACAAACCTAAAAGATAATAAAAGTTGAGGACTAACAGAATTTTTTTTTAAGGGACTCATTTGCAAAAATTAAATAAGCTAGGAACCAAAATGTTAGCAAACTCATTCTACAAATGTTTAATCTTAAACTGCTCCCACAGCGAGGAAAATCTTTCAGATGAAAAGTGAGTGGCAATTTGGCATGATAGCAAAGCCAATTGCATATATGTTCAAAGCTTTTGTATGCATGTACCGTTACGTTGATTCCAACAATTTCCTTAATATAGAAGAATTTGCATAGCAGTACCACTCATCTTGTAGTCACTCTGTCAGTTTCAAGTGTTAAATGTTTACTAATATTCCCAGACTCTGTAGTTTAGGTCCCTGAATCTTGTATCTTTTAAGTTGTTAAAGAAAATTTTCTTTACTTTTGAGTACTTGGTTCTTTTATTTTCAGATTTTAATTCAAATCTTTAAGAGGGTATCTTTACTGCTTCTACCACATCATTTTAAATCTCTGACTTTCTTTTCCAATATTAATTCACACCATCATCCCATGACTTACCAAACCTTCTTCGAAGTCCAAAGAATCTGACAAAATCAAATTAGTGAATTTTACTTGAAAGTTTAAGTCCCCAATAAATTTCCCTTTAATTACACACTACAAACCCTCATTCAATACAGTTAAACACTAGAGGTATGCTCGGAAGCTAGCTTTTGAAATGGAATGGAATGGAGGGAAGGGCAAATTTCACAAATCTTTAAAATAAAAAAAATGAAATAATAGATTAGTATAAATATATGTTAATCTTTTATTTACTTTCATAAGCATCATACAATTTTCTTGTTTTAAAAATAAAATACTTGCCTTCCCTTCCCTTTCCCTTTAAAAATCCAAACATAGCTTCCGAATTGGGTAACTTTGGCTAACACAGCAATATCAACAATGAACATAGTAGAAATAGGCGTGATCACTCACCAAGGATAAATTCTTATGTAGTCTCACAACAATAAAAATAAAACAAAAAATATAACAGATGGCACACATGATGAATATTTAATGATACAAAAATCAAATAAAATAAAAACAAAGAAGAGGTAGAGAAGTTAAAGCATTACTAATCTAGCTAAAAGAAGAGATAAATTGAGAATAATTTACCTTGGAGTGGTTATCATGAGTTCCAGCAATCTCCATGGCTTCAACATCAAATGAATCAACTCTCTTAGGCTTCTTAACAAGCCTTCTCCTAATTGATCCAAACCCTTCTCTACCATCATGCTTAGACAATAGAAAAGACTCATCCCAGTCCACTTCACTGCCATCAACCCACCTTGACTCACTGCTACTACTACTTCTTCTACCCAATGACCTCACACTGCTCTCTTCAATCCTATCCACTTTCATTCTTCCACAAAACACCACCAAATAAATCAAAAACCCACTTCCCAAATAGGGTTTGAATCAACTTCTGAAAGAGTGGAACTTTATCAGCAAATTTTGATGGTTTTTGAGATAGAAGTTCATCCTTTTCTTTTTCTTTTCTCTCCAAAATCTTGGACCATAGGAGCCCGTGAAGTCAGTTGTGTACTTTTGTAGTGTAGTCACGATTGAAACATTCCAAGAGCCAATTTAGCCCAAGACAGGATACCATCATTAAAGTAAACAGAACACGGAACCAATGGGGATTTTGCAATAAATTAATAATGTTAATTTATTCGTGGCCTGGTTCAGGATCACATGCTGTTTACGTCAGATTCTTGTCCTTGTATGAAAAAGAGAATATGCAAAATATTCACTTCTCATGAAAAATTGATGCTCATACCATTAAAATTTGTTACCCTTTTTCTCTTTTCCTCCGATTAAACTAATAGTATACTTATTTAATTAAATAAAAGTAACAATGAATACGCTATAAACTAATTTTTTTAATGTTACTAAAAAAATTGGATCATATAATATCATTCCTTCCATTCAACAAAGTTTTATTACTTAAAATTTTCAAAATTTATTTAATTTTTTATCTATATCTTTATTTAATTATTATGAAGGAAGAAAAATAAAAATAAATAAATAAATAAAATAGTTGAAGGTATAAATAAAAATATTATAATATAGTATACTAATTAATTTTTAATCTATATAATTTTTATAATCATACATAAATCTATCATAATTGATTTTAAAAATTATTAATTGAAATTGACCTAAATAATGTTTTTCTTTGGATCATACATCATATTCAAATACGTTAGAAAACTCTAAAGACAATAAATACTATTATTGCAACATATGAATTTGGAACTATCACGTTATACATATATGGTTATCCTTTCATATTTATTATTGTTTCCGTCATGCAAAGAGGATGTGGCACACATCTATTAAACTTCTCCTTTTAGTCGCCATAATATGCAGATTAAAAAACGACAGCGCCAAATATCCGCACGCCACCTGTAAATAAAATATAAATCTCAAATTATGTAAAAAAGACTTTTGATTCAATTCATAAAAGATTATTTTCTGTGTGATTTATAAGTACTTCGTTATGTCCAATGTTAAAATAAAAGAAGTAAAAACTTCTTTTAATTAAATAACTAAATAAGAAAAAAAATATCACTTTGAAAAGTAAGATTATAAAACGTCTCATAAAATGAAAAAAATCATAATTATATGGAATATATAAAAATTATGAAAATTGTATAAATTATTTTAAAAGATAAATAATTTCATTGTAGTTGAATTAATAAGATTTTATTTTAAAAAATGTAATATAATTTTTAAGATAAGGTTTTAATATCATTATGGAATTATTTATTTCGAAGGAATAACTTCAATAAATCCAAAGTTCACTGCTAGAAATTTAATGTCTAACGAAGCATTTAGAAAATACTCGGTCAGATTTAGAGATTGATTTCATAATATTTTTTGGTAGATTCAAACTTGTCATTTACAAACTAATTTATTAAAAACCAATTTTTTGTCATTAATTTTAAATTTAGTGACTATTTAGAGATAATTTAGTAAGCATTTTCATTTGTCAAGTTAGAGATCAATTTAGATATTGATATTTTAGTTTCTAATTTTTAATTTAGTGATCAATTTAGTTAAAATATAGAGATCAATTTAGAGAATGATTTTTCATTCTCTAATCTTTAATTAAGTGACTAACTTATAGATGGATTTGGTCAAGCTTTTCATTTATTAACTTAAAGCTTAATTTATTTGAGACCAAATTTTCGACATCAAATTTTTAATTCAGTGAGAGATTTAAAAATTAATTTTTTAAATATTTTTATTTATTAACTTAGATATCTATTTGTAAGTGATAGATTTTTTTATCTTTAATTTCTAGTTTAGTAATCAATTTAAAGATCGATTAGATAAAAATTTAAAGAATAATTTTTTTAATTTTTAATTTAATGACTGATATAGAAACTAATTTGATCAAATTTATTAAAAATTAATTTTTTTTTAATTTTTAATTTAGTAACTGATTTAAAAAAAAAATTGAACATTTTTATTTGTTAAATTAGAGATTAATTTATTAAAGTATGATTTGTTGGTATCTAATTTTTAATTTAGTGATTGATCTGTTGAAAATTTAGAGACCAAATTTTTGTCTCTAATTTTCAATTTAATAAAAAATACTTTGAACATTTTTATTTATTAATTTAGAAAATCATTTATTAAAATTATTTTTTAGTATCTAAGTTTTAATTTAATGGACAATTTTAAGACCGGTTTATTATAAAGTAATTTTTTAACTTTTAATTTTTATTTTAACGATCAAAATTGTGATTGATTTTTGTTAGAGATTGAATTTGTAACTAATAATTTGGTTTCTAAAAAAAAATCATATATTAATTTTCAAATATAAAAAATCAGTTTTAATACTGATTTTTAAATATTTAAAATTGGTCTCTAAAATTGATTTTAAGCTTGATCTTAAAATTAGTCACAAACTTATTTCTAAAATTAGTTTCATCGATCTATAATATTGGTTTCAAATTAGTTTCTAAAATTGGTCTCAAAATCAATTTCTAAATTATTTAGTGAATAAGTTTATCTTCCCTACTAATTTTATTGTACTTGACATAGAGGAAGATGAGGAGATTCTCCTAATCTTGGAAAGACCTTTCTTGACCATTGGAAAAACTATGATTGATGTGTAGTTAGGGAAACTCACTTTGAGGCTTGATGACAAGGAAGTAATGTTAACAGTCGTGCACTCATTAAAACATCCAAATACTTTTGCCTCATATAATTTCATTAATGCTTAATAACCCTCACTTTCTTTGAGTTTACCCTTAGTGTAGGAAAAGTTCGGAATGGAGGCATACGAGAATCCAAAACTCTGCAAGGAAAGGATAAAAAATAGGGCATCGCAAGTACATTCATAAATGTAAGTTCCAAGTTGGTAAAAAGTTATTAATTTATAACTCGTGATTTCAGATGCTTTCAGGAATAAGTAAGCAAGTTACTTCCCTGTGGAAAGTTGAAACTCACAAAAGAAAATGGGAAGACACTTAATAAAATAAAGGGAAGAGGCTAAACACTATGAGGGGTGCGTATGAAGAGTGCACCATTATCCCATTTGAAGAATCTCAAGTAATTGTCATAGCTCTACTTAGCCATTGGGTGCAGGTATGTTAGGCTTGTGAAAACAAACATTTACAAGAGACAACCTACTTATTGATGTGTATATACATAATATTTTTCTCTAAAAAAAGAGAGAGATTTGCATGACTGTGCTCTTATCTTGCATGACTGTGTTGGTAAATTGCAGCATTGTTGCAAGGTCGTGCCACTTTTGGCATAGCCATGTTTAACTATGTTGCACGACCATGCTTAGCTATGTTGCACCGTCATGCTTATTGTCAAGTGATTTTAAATAGGAACCTAGGTAATTTTACACATCACTTAGTCAAAAAACTTTCACTTTCTATTTGAGATTTCCTTTGACTTCTCCCCATCTCTGACTCATACTTTCTTTCCTCTCCAAGTATGCCATGTGCTTCAATCCTAGCATTTTTCAATTATTAATTTTCATAAAAACGTGTTGATAAACTATCATTCTATCATTTTATCTACGAGACTTTAGGCATAATTACTGCATGATTTAGCATAATTCATTTGTAATTTAGTATAATATCCCTTATTTTTGTAGAAATGGTCAAGCTATAATGAGTCAAAGGAAAAGAAAATAAGATACAAAGATGACATTAAAATTTTTCCAAAGTTGTATTTCTCAAGGGCAATTTCCAGTACAATAAAAGATAAAATGTTTTCAAAAATTCAAAAAATAAATAAATAAAGAAAGGGAAAATAAGAAACTAAGAGGTTATCTATCATAATTGTTTGCCTTTCCTCATTCCCTTTCTTTGTTTATATAGTTCTTCCAATCATACTTTCTTAGTAAACAGTTAGAAACTTTCTTTCTCAAGCCTCTTCTCACCTCCTGATCATCTGGGTTACTTGCCACGTGTTTCCCTTCTATAACAAACTCTGGATTTGATTCTTTGCTGACTTGCTAATCTATTGAATATCTTTCCTTTTCTCCTACGTCTTGCTATTTATTTTTATTGCCCTCATAACATTTCCACCCATATTAAGGTCAACCTTGCCCTCAAGTTTGAAATTTGGATAATGCTACTAAATGGTATAGGCATCTTTCCCTGTGGCTTCTATTGGGTCTAGACCTTCCCATGCAATTAACACTTGAGGCACTATTACGTTATCCCTCAAAATTATCCTGGATTTAATTTGGTTGTAGGATAGACCAAATTCATTAGTCTGCAAGGATAATGGAATGTATGGTGTTGTAGCATCTCCTTTGAAAGTTTTGAGTTGTGAAACATGAAATATCGGATGAATTTTTGCAGTAACAGGGAGTTGTAATTTGTAAGCCACAATTCCTAATTTAGAAACTATTGGAAAAGGACCAAATATTCACATGCTTAACTTTTGATTTCTTAATATCAGAGTTCTATCAATATGGTTGGAGTTTCACCAAAACTAAATCACCTACCTAAAACTATACACCCTTTTGGTGTTCATCCACTTGGGACTTCATAGATTGTTGGGCTCTATGGAGATTATGCTAAAGTTGGGTTAATAGAAGGTCCCTTTGTTGCAATAACTCTTGAATTGAAGGGGGTCTACATTGTTGTATTCATATTTGACAATGCTAGGAGGATCGGGACCATAAACAACTTTGAATGGTGTCATGCCAATACTAGTGTGAAATGTTGTATTGTACTAGTATTCAGCCCATGAAAGACACATGTACCAAGTCTTAGGATTCTGAGAAGTAAAACACCTTAAATACATCGTCACACACTTGTTGAGAACTTTCGATGGACCATTAGATTGCGAATGATAAGAGGAACTCATGGCTATTGTTGTACCTTGCAATTTAAAGAGATGTTTCCAAAAATTTCTAGTAAAGACTTTGTCCCTATCAGATACAATGGATGTAGGCAATCCATGCAATCGAACAATATTTTGCATAAAAAGCTCAACAATGTGGAAGCTAGTAAAATCATGTTTTGGAGGGGAAAAATGGCCATATTTTGATAATCTATCAATCACCACGAGGATAACAGTGTACTCATAGATATAAGCAATCCAATGATAAAACCATAGCTAAATCCTCCCAACTTTGTTGGGGTATAGGCAATGGTTGTATCATATCGGCCAGGTGCATAGTACTACGCTTAGCTTGTTGACATATAGGATAATGTTGGACAAAGTGTTTGATAGCTGAGTCCATACTCGACCAATAGAATTGTGATTTGATTTGAGCAATGGTTTGTGCAATGCTAGAATGACTATGTATTAGTGATGAATGATACTCCTCTACTATCTGTTTGATCAAAGACTTTTTCTATGGAAATACTAATCTTTCTTTCCAGTACAACTGACCATTAACAATGGAAAGGTGAGGATCGACCTGTTGGTGAGATTCACATGAAGTTAATTGTTGGGCCTAATGGTGGTTAGCTATAATAGTTTCCTAACTTTCTTCAAGAACTAAGTTTATGGTGCTGAGCAAGAAACAAATAGTGACCTGGATAGCGCATTTGTACCTATATTTTCTTTACTTGCTTTATATTCTATTGTAAAATCATATCCGAGAAACTATGCAGCCATTTTGTTGGTCAGGAGTCTAAATAGATAGTTTAGTTAAGTTTTACAAGCTTTTTTGGCCAATTTTTATAGTGAATTTATGCCCCATAAATAGTGTTTAAACTTTGCTAATTCCTTTGTAATACCATACAATTTGCAAGAATAAGAAGATTGCTTTTGCATTTGCATAGTCAACTTTTTAGAGAAATACGCAATTGGATGACTTGCCTTGAATTAACACGCCCCTACATATAACACCCTAAAAATGAATACCGCTTTTACCCTTAAGTCACACTTCTGGTTTCATTCTCAGACTGTTATCTCATGATGCAGAATTCTTGAGAAAATAATTTATTAGGGAAAATATGGTAAAATTTTTTTAAGATCTGTTTGCATAAAATGTGAGCCTTGTCTTAGTAGTAAATAAATAAATGAACACTTTCTCCTATATAAAATTAAAATGGTCGCAACCGTAATTCCGACAAGACGACGAACTCGCTAGAAATTTAAAAATAGAATTTAATTGTATGTGGAGCTGCCACCAAATTTTATTTTAAGGGAAAACATTTGGAAAAACCCTAACTTGAGGATGAAATTCTAGGTTCGGGAGTCGGTTACAAATAGGGAAGGTGTTAGGCACCCTATTTGTCCGTTCCGAAGAACGGTACCCTTAAACTGAGTGTGTGATTTTCTTTGCAATTTGTTTGATCCCTTAAATATAATAAAAATAAATAGGTTTGTATGAAAATAACCTGACAGGACTTGATCCTGCTCCTACGTATTCCCCGGTGCAATGGGAAATTCAAGGCTACGTAGTTCTGTTGTTTGGAAGAGTTTTTAGAAGAATTTTGAGCTATTTGGTTTTCAAATATGCTTTCAGTTCCACATATGCACAGAGTCTAAGACAAACGAGGGTTGCACTTAGACTCATATGACTCTCTAAATGTCAAACAACAGGGTATGCTACTAATTCGCACTTAGAGTTCATTGCGTGAGAACCAAGGTTTTGGAGAACTTTTAGAAGAGCTTTGAGCGATTTTGTTTTTAGATATGCTCTCGGTTCCACATGTGCACAGAGTCTAAGGCAAACGAGGGTTGCACTTAGGCTCATATGACTCTCTAGATGTCAAACAGTAGGGTATGCTACCAGTTCGCACCTAGAGTTCATTGCGTGAGAACTAAGGTTTTGGAAGAAGTTTTTAGAAGAGTTTTGGTGGATTTTAGCCTTTAAACATCCTCTCAGTTCCACATATGCACAGAGTCTAAGACAAACGAAGGTTGCACTTAGACTCATATGACTCTCTAAATGTCAAACAGTAGGTTGCACTTAAAGACTGAGAACCAAGGTTTTTGAAGAAGTTTTAGAAGAGTTTTGGATAATTTTAGTTTTCAAAAGTCTTCTGGTTTCCACATATGCACGAGTCTAAGACAAACGAAGGTTGCACTTAGACTCATATGACTCTCTAAATGTCAAACAGTAGGGTATGCTACCAGTTTGCACTTAGAGCTCATTGCGTGAGAACCAAGGTTTTTGAAGAAGTTTTAGAAGAGTTTTGGATAATTTTAGTTTTCAAAAGTCTTCTCAGTTCCACATATGCACAGAGTCTAAGACAAACGAAGGTTGCACTTAGACTCATATGACTCTCTAAATGTCAAACAGTAGGATATGCTACCAGTTTGCACCTAGAGCTCATTGCGTGAGAACCAAGGTTTTTTAGGAATTTTGGAAATTATTTTGTAAGAAAAGGAGTAATTTTGAAAGGAGATTAAGAAAAAGATCCTCAATCCACATGCACAGAATCGAAGGCAAGCGAAGGTTGAACGACGATTCATATGATTCTCCAAACGTCGAAAGACGGGGGTATCTTCGACTTTCAACTTCGGAGTTCATTGCGTGAGATCTCAGATCTTTTAAAGCTTTGAAAGTTGTTGTTTAGAAAAATGAAGTTTTTGAAGATTTGATTTAGAAAGGAGGACATATAAACATAAACAAATCAGAAATAAATACATATAGAAGGATCCACACATGAAAAATAATACCTAAACAAGGTTAAAAGAACAAGATCTACTAAAGAACTTCAAAGACACAAGAGATTTTGGCGCCAAAATTTAAATTCAAATCTCAAAATTTTTCAAAAAATATTTTTCCAGAGATCTAAAAAATTAAAACCAAAACATTGAAAGATATAGATCATAGGAATCAAACAAAATAAGTTTGACAAAAATCAGACAAGAAATGAGCAAGTTATGCACAAACCAAACAACATAGGTTCATTTTCGCACCAGGACAAACATACCTCAGTAATTCGGTCATAAAAACTTCATTTAAGATCCAAATTAGACAAATAATACCATTCCAGAAACTAGAGAGAAAGACGAAGAGAACGCAACAAAAAGCACCAAAATCGGAGATTGTTTGACCGATCAAAAATGAAAACGAAAAACAGAAACGAAGATTAACTCGAAAATTTGGCGCCAAAATTTGAATGCAAATTTCAGAATTTTTAGAAATATTTTTTGGTAGATCTGAAAAATTAAAACCAAAACATTGAAAGATATAGGTTATAGGAATCAAACAAAACAAATTTTACATCAATCCAATAAGAAATGAGCAAGATATGCACAAATCAAACAAGCTAGGTCAATTCGCGCACCAAGATGAACATGCTTCAGTAATCAAATGATAAAAATTTCATTTCAGATCCAAATTGGACAAATAATATCATTCCAGAAACTAGAGAGAAATACGAAGAAAATTCAACAAAAATCATTAAAATCGGAGATCATTTGATTGATTAAAAACAAAAACGAAAAACAGACACGAAAATGAACCTCAAGAACACACAAGTTTTTGGCGCCAAAATTTGAATTCAAATCTCAAAATTTTTAGAAAATATTTTTGGTAGATCTGAAAAATAAAAACCGATCATTTGAAATATATGGATCATAGGAATCAAACAAAACAAGTTTGACGTCAATCCAATAAGAAATGAGCAAGATATGCACAAATCAAACAAGCTAGGTCAATTCGCGCACCAGGATGAACATGCTTCGGTAATCAGGTCATAGAGACTTCATTTAAGATCCAAATTAGACAAACAATATCATTACAGAAACTAGAGAGAAAGACAAAGAGAACGCAGCAAAAATCACTAAAATCGGAGATCATTTGACCGATCAAAAATTAAAATGAAAATAGAGACGAAGATGAACTCGGAAATCCAAGAAGACGCAAGAAAATTAAACGAAATAGAAGCAAGATCTAACCTCCATTGATGTTATTCAATGCCACTTGATAGCATATTGGAAGGAGATGAATAACTGGTTTCATGGAGACCAAGAAGGTGCTCCATTAGATGTAGAATTCAAGAGTCTCTTTAGTGCTCCTCCTAGAACCTCCCTTTCAATGACTCAAAGTGCTCCTCTCTCCCTCCTTAGAAATTCTGATTTTTTTAGAAATCAAGAGTCCCCCTAAACTAAATGAAAGTCCCTATTTATAGATAAAATTTCTAAAAAGGAAAGGGAAAAATTTTCTAGAAGTAAAGAAGCTTCCCCTTTTGTTTTCTAATTTTTCTCTTTTTTGTTTTCTTTTCATTATTTTCTTTCTTTTTATATTTTTTCTTTTTCTATTCTTATTTTGTTATTTTTTCCTTTTTCTCTAACTAATTCTTAACCATCATTAACTAATCCAACTAACTTTCTAACTAAATTCTTAACTAAAAAATTATTTTTCATTTCATTTTTTTCTTTTTTCTCTAACTAATTCTTAACCATCATTAACTAATCCAACTAACTTTCTAACTAAATTCTTAACTAAAAAATTATTTTTCTTTCTTTTTCAATTCTTTTTTTTCTCTTTTTTTTTGATTTTATACTAAAAAACAAAATGATTTATTTTGGGTTTTAAATTTTTCCTCGGACATAATTCAGTGTTCATAGTTTGCCCCTCTTTACTCATTTTCTTACCAGATAATATAAGAAACAAGTTTCTAGATTATCACGATAAGAAATGAGTAAAGAAGTGAACAAATTATGTCCGAGGTAAAAGATAAAAACTAGCATGGGTGCGAGCCTTATTGGCAAATCTTGAACATGTCAGGGAATTGAATGATGCTTCCGGGGTAATAGAAAAGTTCCGGGCTTGACCGAAAACTTAGGAATGCCTGCCCTAATAAATTGGAGGATGGTAGTTCAAATGTGGAAATTTTTCATAAGTTTTGCAAACCTTGTGTAATGAGCTGGCGGGCTTAAATATGCAGGCCCTGATACGGTAGGCCAAAATGAAGAAAATTAAAATGCAGTGCCTGATGTGATAGGATGGACATAAATTTAAAATGAAAGGCCTGATGTGATAGGCCAGAATGCATGAAATTAAAATGCAGTGTCTGATGTGATAGGCTAAATAGAAATTTAAACATGAAGGGCCTGATGTGATAGGCAAAAAAAAGTAGGAAATTAAAATGCAGTGCCTGATGTGATAGGCTAAATAGTAATTTAAACATGAGGGGCCTGATGTGATAGGCCAGAATGCAAAAAGTAAAATGCAGCGCCTGATGTGATAGGCTGAAAAAAATTTAAACATGAGGGGCCTGATGTGATAGGCCAGAATGCAGAAAGTAAAATGCAACGCCTGATGTGATAGGCTGAACAGAAATTTAAACATGAGGGGCCTGATGTGATAGGCGAATCACGAAAGTAAAATCTGCGCCGCCTGATGTGATAAGCTGTCAACGTAAATTTAAACATGAGGACCCGATGTGATAAGCGAGAATGCAAGCAAGTAAAATGCAATGCCCGATGTGATATAAAGAAATTTAAACATGAGGGCCCGATGTAGGCGAGAATGCAGAAAATAAAAATGCGGACTAATGTGATAGGGAGAATTTAAACATTTAAACATGATTTGAATAGAAATTTAAACATGAGGGCCGATGTGATAGGCGTAATTTAAAATAAAATCTTCGATGTGATAGGCTAAACAGAAATTTAAACATGAGGGGCCCGATGATAGGCCGAATGCAAAAAGTAAAACGCCCTTTGATGTGATAGGTAAACAGAAATTTAAACATGAGGGCCCGATGTGATAGGCGAATGCGAGAAAGTAAAATGCAAGCCCTGATGTGATAGGCAAATAAATTTAAACATGAGGGCGGATGTGATAGGTGAATCTAAAAGTAAAATCTGTGCTGATGTGATAGAACAAAAATTTAAACATGAGGGCCCGATGTGGTAGGCAATCTGTAAAATAAAATCGGCTCGATGTGATAGGCTTCGATGCTGAAAAATTTAGACATGCGATTGCTCGATGTGATAGGTCGAACAGTAAATTTAAACATGAGGGCCCGATGTGATAGGCCGCACGAGAAAATAAAATCAGACCTTTGATGTGATAGGTGAATAGAAATTTAAACATGAGGGGCTGATGTGATAGGACCTGAACAAAATAAACATTTAGAAAAGTAAAATGCAGTGCTCGATGTGATAAGTTGTACATGGTAGGCCGAAATGTAGAAATTTAAACATGAGGGGCTTGATGTGATAGGCTTAATGTGAATGAACGAGAATAAAAGTAAAAAATGGCCTTTGATGTGATAGGTCAACAAATTTAAACATGAGGGGCCTGATGTGGTAGGCCAGAATGCAGAAAATAAAATACAGCGCCTGATGTGATAGGCTGAAGTGAAATTTAGACATGTAGTGCCTGATGTGATAGGCTGAACAGAAATTTAAACATGAGGGCCGATGTGATAGGCCGAATGCGAAGAAAGTAAAATGCTTTTATCGATGTGATAGGCTGAACAAAATTTAAACATGAGGGGCTGATGTGGTAGGCCGAATGCGAAAAATAAAATGCGCCTAATGTGATGTGATAAATTTGAACGATGTGGCAGTCTGAACGCAAATTTAGAACAAGATGATAGGTTGAAAGTAAATTTAGACATGATGTGATAGGTAAGGAAATTTAAACATGAGGGGGCCTGATGTGATAAAATAATACGAGAAAATAAAATGCGTACTTGGATGTGATAGGCTGAATAGAAATTTAAACATGGCCTGATGTGGTAGGCCAGTCACGCAAAACAAAATGCAGAAAATAAAATAAACATGGGGCGATGTGATAGGTGATTAAACATGAGGGGCCTGATGTGATAGGCAATGTAAGAAATTTAAAATGCAAGGCTTGATGTGATAGGTCAACGAATAGAAATTTAAACATGAGGGGCCTGATATGATAGCCGAATGCGTAAAAAAATGCGAATACTTTGATGTGATAGGGTGAACAGAAATTTAAACATGAGGGGCCGATGTGATAGGCCAAAGAAAAAAAATGCAAAAATTTGGGAAATTAAAATGCAAGGCACGATGTGATAGGCTTTGAACAAAAATTTAAACATGAGGGACCTAATGTGATAGGCCAAAATGCAAGAAATTAAAACATGCTGATTGATATCCCGTTGTTGCGAGTGCTTGAAAATGCAAGAAATTAAACATGCTTGGTGATAGTAATTTGAACAAAAATTTAAACATGAGGGGATAAATGCAAACGAAATTAAAATGCAATTCGATGTGATAGGCTTTGAAGAAAAATAGACATGCTTGAGGTCTTGTGATAGGCCAAATTGACAGGAAAATAAACATGCTTGGTCCCCGTTGTTAGGAAGATGCAATGAAATGACATCCTTGGTATCCTTGTTGCCAGGGATAAATGCAAAACCGCTTGACGAGTGATAGAAAAATAGACATGCTTGAAGTCCCTGTTGTTGGACGGGAAAATGAAATGAAGTCCCATTGTTGCGGGGAAGATGCAATGATGACATCCCCGACATTGTTGCCAGGATAAATGCAAACCTGCTTGACAGGTGACAGAAAAATAGACATGCTTGAAGTCCTGTTGTTGACAGGAGAATGCAAATGAAGTCCCGCTGTTGCCGGGAAGATGCAAATGATGACATCCTGCTGTTGCCAGGATAAATGCAAACCTGCTTGACAGGTGACAGAAAAATAGACATGCTTGAAGTCCTGTTGTTGACAGGAGAATGCAAATGAAGTCCCGCTGTTGCCGGGAAGATGCAAATGAAATCCTACTATTGCCAGGATGAATGCAAGCCTGTTAAGACAGGCGGACAAAATTTAAAGATGCTTGATGTCCTGTTGTTGACAGGAAAATGCAAATGAGGTCTCGTTGTTGCCGGGAAGAATGCAAATGAAATCCTGCAGTTGCCAGGATAAAGCAAATGAAATCCTGCTTGACAGGATGTGTGCAGAAATTTAAACATGAGATCCTGTTTGACAAGATAAATGCAAATGAAATCCTGCTTGACAGGATGTATGCAAAAATTTAAACATGAAATCCTGCTTGACAGGATAAATGCAAAATGACCTGTTAAGACAGGTGAAAATGTAAAAGTTCTATTTTTCACAGGATGAAAGGAAGACGTCTGTTAAGATAGACATGATAGAGTGGTAAAAAAAAATTGTTAAAACAGGAAAAGCGGGATGACGGAAACTTGTTTAGATAGGTAGAAAAAGGTCCTGTTGTTGACAGAAAAAAGCAAGCCTGTTAGGACAGGCAGAATGTAGAAATGGCCTGTTAAGACAGGCGTAACAGAGATGGCCTGTTAAGACAGGCAAGGCAAGAATGATCATAGTTATTAAGATAAGTCATGTGAAAACAAAAAGAAGATTGACCTGTGAAGACAGGCAAAGGAAAAACAGCCTGTTAAGACAGGCAAAAGGCAGAAGTAGCCTGTTAAGACAAGCAAAAAGTAGAAGTGACCTGTTAGGGAAGGCACGAGAATGAAATCTGTTGGTGCAGGCAATGCAAAGGTGGAATGATGGTTGACCTGTTAAGACAGGTAAAGGAAAGACATCCTGTTAAGACAAGCGACAAAGCTGGTTTGTCATGCAAGACAAAAAGCGCGAAATGACCTGTTAGGATAGGTATGGAAAAGAGAGACTTGTCAAGACAAAAAGACGAGTACAGAAAAAGAGATGTCTTACTGAGACAGAATAACCTGTGGAGACAGGTGTGGCAACATGAAAGTAATGGCCTATTAGTGCAAGTAAAAGAATGACCCATTGAGACAGGTGTGGGAAGTAATATGATGTGCCTTAGGAATGCAGGGGAGTGGAATATGGACTTCTTCGTCAACTGCCTCGGAAAATATTAGTTTGAAATTATTTATTACTTATTCTTCCTTGAACTTGAGGGTTTTTTTAAGCACTTGATAATTATTCTCTTGAAGAAAATTGGGCAAACATTTTTCCCCAGTTTAGAAAATTCTTGATAATTGAGGAGTGTCTTGATTTGAAGGGACTTTGGGCAAACATCTTGCCCTACTTTGGAAGAGTTTTGGCAATCGAGGAATGCCTTAACTCGAGGGGATTTTGGGCAAGCGTTTGCCCCAGCTTGAATCTTGATTCATACTTCGAAGTTTGCTTCATCTTGAATATTTCAGGGCGCATGTTTGCCCTAACTTGATTTTTGATTTGAAATTTGAGGATGACCTCAAATTTGATTTTTGTGTCGGCAAGCATTTGCCCAAGTTTGAGCTTGACTCAAAATTCGAGGATGCCCTCAAATTGAATTTTTGTGGGCAAGTGTTTGCCCCAGCTTGAGCTTGACTAAGAATTTGAGGATGACCTCAAATTGGACTTTTTGTGGGCAAGCGTTTGCCCCAGCTTGAGCTTGACTAAGAATTTGAGGATGACCTCAAATTGGACTTTTTATGGGCAAGCGTTTGCCCCAGTTTGAGCTTGACTCAAAATTTGAGGATGACCTCAAATTGAATTTTTGTAGGCAAGCGTTTGCCCTAGTTTGAGCTTGACTTAGGATTTGAGGATGACCTCAAATTGAATTTTTGTAGGCAAGCATTTACCCCAGTTTTGATTTTGATATGGGAAATTTTCCCTGGTTTTACTTAGTATTGATAATAGATTATGAGATGTCGGATGCTTATCATGATGTTTGAATGAATGCAGAAGGATGTGATGCTTTAACTTGATTATTGCTTCTTAATGCTCAACATAATTATTTAATAGATGCTATGGAATGAATGCATGCCATGAGATGGTGAAAAACTTTTTGTTTCTCTTGATTTTATTATTTTTTTTATTTTTTCGATAGGTTCTTTCTCGACAACCTTATAGTTGGTGTGAAAGGAACCAAAAATCAGGATGAGCTGGATTGACTCAATCTCTTGGCTTCTTGGTCAACTTTGTTACCTTCTTTCCAGGATCTTTGAGACCCATCAATAGTCAGCATTATTGGATGAGACACACTCCTTTTGTCTTGACAAAGATTATGGCTGGTAAAAGGATGACCTTTGGGAAACAGTCATGTCGTGTTATGATGGTTGAGGACTCATCCGATTTTTCATGACCTTTCGAAATTTATCTTTTTATTTTTACATTTTTCACATTCCTTTTTGGCCTGTGTACCTTTGAGGTATGCAAAGTGATCTTGGATAATTAATGGAAGGAAATGAATTTTGCAAATGATGTTTAAGGTAGTATATTTGAAAGGAAAGGGCGAAGGATGTTGGTTTGATTGCCCAAATGGCACCTTTTGGTGAAAAATGCCAATCGTTTTTCATAATCTTGATTGTCAAATTAACCAAACTTAAGAAGTGGCAAAAATTTTGCCCCAGTTTTGGAAAGTATGAGATGCAGAAATGTCAGATTGTACTGGGATTCTTGGTTGACCTTAACTTTTGCCTAGGTTGTTCTTTTGATTTTTCAACCCAACAGGTCTTTTGTTTGTCCTAACTTTTTTGAGGCCGCCCCTTGCGGGTTTTCAACCTAGCGGGCTCTTGATTGTATGCCTTAACTTTTGCCTAAGCCGCCCTTTGAGGGTTTTCGACCTAGCGGGCCTTTGTTTGTGTGCCCTAACTTTTGCCTAGGCCGTCTTCGAGGGTTCTCGACCTAGCGGGCTTTTTGTGCCCTAACTTTTGCCTAGGCCGCCTTTGCAGGTTTTTCGACCTAGCGGGCTCTTGATTGTATGCCCTAACTTTTGCCTAAGCCACCTTTGAGGTTTTCGACCTAACGGGCCTTTGTTTGTGTGCCCTAACTTTTGCCTAGGTCATCTTCAAGGGTTTTCGACCTAGCGGGCCTTTGTTTGTGTGCCTAACTTTTTCCTAGGCCGCCTTTTTGCAAGATTTCGACCTAGCGGGCTCTTGATTGTATGCCCTAACTTTTGCCTAAAGCGCCCCTTTGAGGTTTTCGACCTAGCGGGCCTTTGTTTGTGTGCCTAACTTTTGCCTAGGCCGTCTTTGAGGGTTCTTGACCTAGCGGGCCCTCATTTTGATCCTAATTTTTCCTGAATTTTTTTGGAATTTTAATCCAGCAAGATCTTTTCGATCATGACTTCATCGATTTATTTTTTGAATTTTAACCTTACTTTGCCTGGATTATTTGTCTTTTAATCCAGCAAGTTTTTTCTTTTACTTGAATTTTGCATGGTGGATATTGATTTTTTCTGGAATATTTTGGCTTCCAATTTAGTGGATCTTATTTTGCATCCCTAATTTTGCCTGGATTTGAATTTCGATCCAAGCGGGATATTCATTGTTAGATGAAGGTATTGAATGCATGTGATTTGGGAATCCCTGGTTAGACTTTTGTTATTCTCGCTTCCTCATTGGGCTTTTCTTTGAGCTTGATTAATCGGACATTCAAGATTATTTATTACAAAGATCGGCATTGTCACCAACGGTATTTATTTGTTTAGATAAGAAGCGGGTGGAATGATTAAAAGAATGGTAAATTTTTAAAAGTAAAGCCAAAATTTGAGGCACATGCTTAAGAAACGTGAAAATGTAATTTTGCATTTATTCATTGTTTATTTACAGAAGATTGATTTTGAAAAGTATGAAAAATCTTGGATGATTTCCTCGGTATATCGGCTTATACAAGGCAACTCATTCTTTGCTCCTATTTCTCACTAGTTGATGAGCTCTCATGACTCTGGCAATGGATTGTTTTTCGTGTTAGGAGCAAGCCTCCCAAAATCTAGCCATTTTTCATCAATCAAGTTTTGTACTTTACGCTTTAGTGCTAGGCAATCCTCTGTGGAATGGCCAATGAATCCTGCATGGTAATCGCATCTGGCATTCGCATCATACCATTTAGGATATGGTGGCTCTTGAGGTTTTAAAGGATAAGGTGCAACCAACGAGTTTTGAATTAGGCAAGGTAGCAACTCGGTGTAGGAGATTGGAATTGGGTCGAATTGGATGGGCTTCTTCTCCTTTTTCTGGCCTTGATTGGTATTTAGGCTTATGGCTTGTGTTTGGGCCGTATAAGGTGTTGGTGGCCGGACTTGCGGTGAGTAGTTGTAAGTTGGAGGATATGGTGTTTGATATGCATTGGTTATGTAAGGATATGGTATGCAGGATGTGTAAGATGGAGGTAGGAAACCAATTGGGCCATAAGGTGCCACTTGTGGAGTATATTGGCCTTGACCAGAAGCCACGTTGTAGGTTTCGTCTGTCTTCTTCTTAGATCCGACGGCAACGTTGACTACCCCCGTAGCTTATGCGCAATCTTTCCACAACAAGCATGCCACCTTCGATCCTTTCTCCAATGATGACAACATCAGAGAAGCTAGCAGTCATACTACCGATCATCTTGTCATAGAAAGGATCTTGGAGTGTGTCGATGAACATACTGACCAGCTCTTTCTCAGACAAGGGAGGTTGTACTTGAGCAGCCAACTCCCTCCATCGTTGGGCGTATTGCTTGAAGGTCTCATCTCCCTTCTTGGTCATATTCTAGAGCTGAGTTCTGTCAGGAGCCATCTCCAGGTTATACTTGTACTGCTTCAGAAAGGAATCAGCTAGGTCCCTCCATGAACGGATATGTGTCCGTTCCAGCTGAGTGTACCAATTTGCAGCTACCCCGGTCAGACTGTTTTGGAAGAAATGGATGAGCAGGTTGTCATCACGAGCACAGACGGCCATTCTTCTACAATACATGATCAAATGGTTCCTCGGACAACTAGTTCCTTGATATTTCTCGAATTCAGGAACCTTGAACTTTGGAGGAACAACCACGTCTGGGACTAGACATAGATCAGATGCGTCTTTGATATCATATGCACTTCCCTCAATTGCCTGGATTCTTCCTTCCAAGATTCTCCATTTTTCAGCATTATCGTTGGAAGGACAACTTGGATACTCTTCTGGCATGTTGTGAGGCTGAGAGGATGGTATGTATATAGGGTGAGGCCCTTGAGTGAACATAGGGTTTGTCTCCCCAAGAGCTGTTTGGTAGGTTTGGATAGGTAGTGTTTGGGATGATTTGGTGAGTTTCTATAGGATTTAAAAGTTGATTTTGTGTTTGTGTTTGTGTTTGGTTGAATAAAGGTGTATGTCCATGAGGGAATCCCTGGTGAACCCACTCATTTAGTGAAGGCATGGTTGATGGTAGAGAGTTTGGCGGACCATAGCCGTGAGGATGTAATGGGCCAGTGGATTCTTCTGCAAGGGACCTCGTCCTGTGCTTCTGTTTTGACAACTGGATGGCCTCCATTAATTTGGCCATTTGATCTTTCAAAGTTTTGACCTCATTTCTTAGTTCCTCATTTTGTCTCTCCAACTCATCCATGATTCTTGATTAGGAACGAGTTCTATAAGGGTGCCGAGAAGGTTGTCTTCAATTTTTCTGTTAAATTTTTAAAAATTAATTTTTTGAGAAACAATGCGAACGAATGAAAAAAAAAATACTAATGCTTCTATGAGTATGAAAATTTATGGGATGATTTTCAAAATCTCCTTTTTCATTGATAAATTAAATTTATTTTATGAATGAATGAATGAATGTTTGAAATGCACAAATAATTTTAGAGGTTGAAAGGTTTTGAAAATAGTTGGGTGTTTCTTTCTTATTTTTTTAGCAATTTTATATTTGGTATTTTTTACTTTTCTAGAAAAAACCTTTGGTTTTGTTTGAAAATCTTTTAGTTTTGCTAAGATTTTTCTAAAAAAAAAAAAAATCATTCTTTAGGTTTTCGAATTTTCATTTTCTCTTTTTTGAATCTTTTATATTTTCAGTGTTTTCAAAAATTATTTTTCTAATTTTTCCTAGAAGTTTTTATTTTTCTTGATTTTTTGTTTCTAATTTTTATATTTTCTTTCTTTTCCTTTGATTTCCTTTTTTGATTTTGTATCTTCCCAATCTTAGATTTCCTTTTCTTCTCCTGCCACCTTGGGTGACTCTATTCAACTGCCCGTGAGCAGTATATGAGTCTTTGTATCTTGAAAGGGGTGCGTGCCCTCCTTGCCTCCTATGTGGGTTACCTGTCCTAAGGGTCTATGACTTTTAATGGATGAACCTCTCATAAGGGTGGTTTGTATTCTTAAGGTATCAAGGTCACTAGAGCCAAGTTCCAGTTTACGATGCTTGCTACAACAATAGGGAATGCTATCAGTTGTAGGGCATTGTAAATAGGACGCACTCTAGCTGGGGTTTTCGTGATTGTCAAACAGGACGTGCATCCAAAGTGACACCACTAGACCCCTCTATCCTAGGCTTCACTCAGACCCGGGTATAGGGCCCCACTCATGAGATGAAATGCATTAATGTAATGTGGAGGGCACACAAATATTTGGGATGCCTGCAATTGGGGAAATCGCAACAGATATATATAGCAATTTATTGTTCGTCTACCCTAAGGTTTACACAATGAATAAACAAACAACAATAGATAGATAAGCAAATGAATAAACCGTTCAATAAATAAATCATGCAAATAAACAAGGAAGGGATCAATACAATGCACACTCAATTGTACGGGCTTGACTCTCTAATATCCCCAGTGGAGTCGCCATCTGTCGCAACCGTAATTCCGACAAGACGACGAACTCGCTAGAAATTTAAAAATAGAATTTAATTGTATGTGGAGCCGCCACCAAATTTTATTTTAAGGGAAAACATTTGGAAAAACCCTAACTTGAGGATGAAATTCTAGGTTCGGGAGTCGGTTACAAATAGGGAAGGTGTTAGGCACCCTATTTGTCCGTTCGAAGAAATGACTTTAAACCGAGTGTGTGATTTTCTTTGCAATTTGTTTGATCCCTTAAATATAATAAAAATAAATAGGTTTGTATGAAAATAACCTTTGTGCGAGGACTTGATCTCGCTCCTACGTATTTCCAAAGTGCAATGGGAAATTCAAGGCTACGTAGTTTTGTTGTTTGGAAGAGTTTTTAGAAGAATTTTGAGCTATTTGGTTTTCAAATATGCTTTCAGTTCCACATATGCACAGAGTCTAAGACAAACGAGGGTTGCACTTAGACTCATATGACTCTCTAAATGTCAAACAACAGGGTATGCTACTAATTCGCACTTAGAGTTCATTGCGTGAGAACCAAGGTTTTGGAGAACTTTTAGAAGAGCTTTGAGCGATTTTGTTTTTAGATATGCTCTCGGTTCCACATGTGCACAGAGTCTAAGGCAAACGAGGGTTGCACTTAGGCTCATATGACTCTCTAGATGTCAAACAGTAGGGTATGCTACCAGTTCGCACCTAGAGTTCATTGCGTGAGAACCAAGGTTTTGGAAGAAGTTTTTAGAAGAGTTTTGGTGGATTTTAGCCTTTAAACATCCTCTCAGTTCCACATATGCACAGAGTCTAAGACAAACGAAGGTTGCACTTAGACTCATATGACTCTCTAAATGTCAAACAGTAGGGTATGCTACCAGTTTGCACTTAAAGCTCATTGCGTGAGAACCAAGGTTTTTGAAGAAGTTTTAGAAGAGTTTTGGATAATTTTAGTTTTCAAAAGTCTTCTCAGTTCCACATATGCACAGAGTCTAAGACAACTTTTAGACTTATGAGAATCTCTAAAATGTCAAGCGGTAGGGTAAGGTTGCACTTAGACTCATTGCGTGAGAACCAAGGTTTTTGAAGACGTTTTAGAAGAGTTTTGGATAATTTTAGTTTTCAAAAGTCTTCTCAGTTCCATATGATAGTCTAAGACAAACGAAGGTTGCACTTAGACTCATATGATTCTCTAAATGTCAAAAAAGAGGATATGCTACCACCTAGAGCTCATTGCATGAGAACCAAGGTTTTTTAGGAATTTTGGAAATTATTTTGTAAGAAAAGGAGTAATTTTAAAAGGAGATTAAGAAAAAATCCTCAATCCACATGCACAGAATCGAAGGCAAGCGAAGGTTGAACGACGATTCATATGATTCTCCAAACGTCGAAAGACAGGGTATGCTGCACTTTCAACTTCGGAGTTCATTGTGTGAGATCTCAGATCTTTTAAAGCTTTGAAAATTGTTGTTTAGAAAAATGAAGTTTTTGAAGATTTGATTTAGAAAGGAGGACATATAAACATAAACAAATCAGAAATAAATACATATAGAAGGATCCACACATGAAAAATAATACCTAAACAAGGTTAAAAGAACAAGATCTACTAAAGAACTTCAAAGACACAAGAGATTTTGGCGCCAAAATTTAAATTCAAATCTCAAAATTTTTCAAAAAATATTTTTCCAGAGATCTAAAAAATTAAAACCAAAACATTGAAAGATATAGATCATAGGAATCAAACAAAATAAGTTTGACAAAAATCAACAAGAAATGAGCAAGTTATGCACAAACCAAACAACATAGGTTCATTTTCGCACCAGGACAAACATACCTCAGTAATTCGGTCATAAAAACTTCATTTAAGATCCAAATTAGACAAATAATACCATTCCAGAAACTAGAGAGAAAGACGAAGAGAACGCAACAAAAAGCACCAAAATCGGAGATTGTTTGACCGATAAACAATGAAAACGAAAAACAGAAACGAAGATTAACTCGAAAATTTGGCGCCAAAATTTGAATGCAAATTTCAGAATTTTTAGAAATATTTTTTGGTAGATCTGAAAAATTAAAACCAAAAAATTGAAGGATATAGGTTATAGGAATCAAACAAAACAAATTTTACATCAATCCAATAAGAAATGAGCAAGATATGCACAAATCAAACAAGCTAGGTCAATTTGCGCACCAAGATGAACATGCTTCAGTAATCAAATGATAAAAATTTCATTTCAGATCCAAAGTGGACAAATAATATCATTCCAGAAACTAGAGAGAAAGAAGAAGAAAAGGCAACAAAAATCATTAAAATCGGAGATCATTTGATCGATTAAAAACAAAAACGAAAAACAGACACGAAAATGAACCTCAAGAACACACAAGTTTTTGGCGCCAAAATTTGAATTCAAATCTCAAAATTTTAGAAAATATTTTTGGTAGATCTGAAAATAAAAACCGATCATTTGAAATATATGGATCATAGGAATCAAACAAAACAAGTTTGACGTCAATCCAATAAGAAATGAGCAAGATATGCACAAATCAAACAAGCTAGGTCAATTCGCGCACCAGGATGAACATGCTTCGGTAATCAGGTCATAGAGACTTCATTTAAGATCCAAATTAGACAAACAATATCATTACAGAAACTAGAGAGAAAGACAAAGAGAACGCAGCAAAAATCACTGAAATCGGAGATCATTTGACCGATCAAAAATGAAAATGAAAATAGAGACGAAGATGAACTCGGAAATCCGAGAAGACGCAAGAAAATTAAACAAAATAGAAGCAAGATCTAACCTCCATTGATGTTATTCAATGCCACTTGATAGCATATTGGAAGGAGATGAATAACTGGTTTCATGGAGACCAAGAAGGTGCTCCATTAGATGTAGAATTCAAGAGTCTCTTTAGTGCTCCTCCTAGAACCTCCCCTTCAATGACTCAAAGTGCTCCTCTCTCTCCCTCCTTAGAAATTCTGATTTTTTAGAAATCAAGAGTCCCCTAAACTAAATGAAAGTCCTATTTATAGATAAAATTTCAAAAAGGAAAGGGAAAAATTTTCTAGAAGTAAAGAAGCTTCCCCTTTTGTTTTCTAATTTTTCTCTTTTTTGTTTTCTTTTCATTATTTTCTTTCTTTTTATATTTTTTCTTTTTCTATTCTTATTTTGTTATTTTTTCCTTTTTCACTAACTAATTCTTAACCATCATTAACTAATCCAACTAACTTTCTAACTAAATTCTTAACTAAAAAATTATTTTTCATTTCATTTTTTTCTTTTTTCTCTAACTAATTCTTAACCATCATTAACTAATCCAACTAACTTTCTAACTAAATTCTTAACTAAAAAATTATTTTTCTTTCTTTTTCAATTCTTTTTTTTCTTTTTTTTTTTGATTTTATACTAAAAAACAAAATGATTTATTTTGGGTTTTAAATTTTTCCTCGGACATAATTCGGTGTTCGGTTTGCCCCTCTTTTACTCATTTTCTTACTTCGGATAATATAAGAAACAAGTTTCTAGATTATCACGATAAGAAATGAGTAAAGAAGTGAACAAATTATGTCGAGGTAAAAGATAAAAAACGGTACGGGTGCGAGCCTTATTGGCAAATCTTGAACATGTCGTGGAATTGAATGATGCTTCCGGGTAATAGAAAAGTTTCGGGCTTGACTGAAAACTTAGAATGCTCGCCTCTAATAAATGGAGGATGGTAGTTCAAATGTGGAAATTTTGCATAAGTTTTGCAAACCTTGTGTAATGAGTAGCGGGCTTAATATGTGCCCCGATACTAAGATGCCAAAAATGCGAAAATTAAAATGCGAAAGGCTCGATGATAGGATGGACATAAATTTAAAATGAAGGCCTGGATGTGCTAGGGGCCGTAATGCATGAGAAATTAAAATGCACGGTCTTGTTCGATGTGATAGGCTAAATAGAAATTTAAACATGAAGGGCCAGATGTGATAGGGGCAAAAAAAAGTGTTAGAAATTAAAATCAATGCGATGTGATAGGCTAAATAGTAATTTAAATATGAGGACCGATGTGATAGCCGTAATGCAAAAAGGTAAAATGCTACTTTGATGTGATAGGTCAAAAGAAATTTAAACATAGGGGTCTCGATGATGATAGCCGTAATCTGAAAGTAAAATGCAATGCCCGATGATAAGTAACGTAAATTTAAACATGAGGGCACGATGTGGTAGGCGAATCTGAAGAAAATAAAATGCAGCGCCGATGTGATATTTCAACGTAAATTTAAACATAAAGCGATTGCTCGATGTGATAGGTCAATAGAAATTTAAACATGAGGGCCCGATGTGATAGGCGAAATGAGAAAATAAAATGCGGTCACTCGATGTGATAATTTGAGTAAATTTAAACATGAGGACTTGATGATAGCCGAATGCAAAAAGTAAAAATGCAAATACCGATGTGATAGGCTGAACAGTAAATTCTAAACATGAGGGGCCTCATGTGATAGGCCGAATCTGAAAGTAAAAACGCAACGCCCGATGTGATAGCAAGAAAATTTAAACACGAGGGCCCGACGGGGATAGGCCGAATGAGAAAGTAAAATGCAAATACCGATGTGATAGGTCAACAAAAATTTAAACATGAGGGGCCTGATGTGGTAGGCCGTAACTTAAAATAAAATGCAGCGCCTCTCGATGTGATAGGCCGAACAAATTTAGACATGCGTTGCCTGACATGTGATAAAATAATAAATTTAAAACGGTGGTTCGATGTGATAGGCCAATGCAGAATAAATGCAAAGACTCCGATGTGATAGGTCAATAGAAATTTAAAACATGAGGGGCCCGATGTGATAGGCCAGAATGCAAAAGTAAAATGCAAGGCTCGGTGTGATAGGCCGAATGTAAATTTAAACATGCAGGGCCTGGACAATAGGCCGACGTAAAGTAAAATGCAACATTACGGATAAACAATGTAAATTTAAACATGAGGGGCCCGATGTGTAGGCCGACGTAAAATAAAATACAATACCGATGTGATAGGTCATGAAATTTAGACATGTAAGTGCCCGATGTGATAGGCCGAATGTAAATTTAAACACGAAAAATACGGATAGGCCGCACGCAGAAAGTAAAAATCGACTTTGATGTGATAGGCCGAATGGAAATTTAAACATGAGGGCCATGTGGTAGGCTGAAGAATGCAGAAAATAAAATGCAAATACCGATGTGATAGGCCGTTTGACGAAATTTAGACGTCTGAGTGCACGTGATAGGTCAATGGTAAATTTAAACACGAGGGCCCGATGTGATAGGCCGTAATCTGAAGAAAATAAAATACGCGATGTGATAGGGTCGAATGAAATTTAAACATGAGGGCCGATGTGGTAGGCCGTAATGAGTAAAATAAAATGCGTGCGCCCGATGTGATAAATTTGAATGTAAATTTAAACATGCAAAGGCTCGACGTGGATAGGACAATTCGAACAGAAATTTAAACACGAGGGCCCGATATGATAGGCGTAACGAGAAAAAAATGCGCGCTTGACGTGGATAGGTGAGCAGAAATTTAAACATGAGGGGGCCCGATGTGATAGGCCGTAACGTGCAGTGAATGCACGCCTTACATGATAGGCCGAACAAAAATTTAAAATACGAGGGGCCCGATGTGGTAGGCCGAACGTAAAAATAAAATGCAGCGCTCGATGGATAGGTCTGAACGTAAATTTAGACGTGCAAGGTCGATGATAGGCTGAAACGAAATTTAAAATATGAGGGGCCCGATGTGATAGGCCAATGACGTAAAGTAAAATGCAAATACTGATGTGATAGGTCAACAAATTTAAACATGAGGGGCCTGACATGGTAGGCCGTAATGCGAAAATAAAATGCAGCGCTCGATGTGATAGGTCGATCGTAAATTTAAACATGCAAGGCTCGATGTGATAGGCTGAAATCGTAAATTTAAACACTAGGGGCCTGATATGGATAGGCCGGCTTAATGCGTAAAAATGCACACATGTGATAGGCTGAACAGAATTTAAACATGAGGCCCGATGTGATAGGCCAAAAATGCAGAAATTAAAATGCGTGGCTCGATGTGATAGGCTTGGAATGAATTTAAACATGAGGACCCGATGTGATAGGCCAAAATGCAGGGAAATTAAAACATGCTTGATATCCCGTCGTTGCTCGGAAAATGCAAGAAATTAAACATGTTTTTGGTATCCCGCCGCCGTCGGATAAATGCAAACCTCGCTTGACAGTGATAGAAAAATAGACATGCTTCGAGGTCTTGTTGTTGACAGAAAATAGACATGGGGTCCCCCACAAGGTCGGAAGATGCAAATGATGACATCCCGTCACAAGCGATAAATGCAAACCTGCTTGACAGCACGTAAAAATAGACATGCTTGAAGTCCCGTTGTTGATGTGAGAATGCAAATGAAGTCCCGCCGTTGCCGGAAGATGCAATGATGACATCCGTTAGATAAATGCAAACTCGCTTGACAGGACAAAAATGACATGCTTGAAGTCCCGTCGTTGACATGAGAATGCAAATGAAGTCCCGCCGTTGTCGGAAGATGCAAATGATGACATCTCCGTTGCTAGGATAAATGCAAACCCGCTGATGTGCATTTAAAATAGACATGCTTGAAGTCCGTTGTTGACAGGAGAGAATGAAGTCCCGCCAAGGTTTGAAGATGTAAATGAAATCCTCGTTTATTGCCGATGAATGCAAGCCTCGCAAGACAGGCGACAAAATTTAAAGATGCTTGATGTCCGTTGTTGACAGGAAAATGTAAATGAGGTCCCTGTTGCCGGAAGAATGCAAATGAAATCGCAGCTTGCCGTGATAGCAAATGAAATCACTAAGTGACAAAAGGATGTAAATTTAAATACGAGATCCTCGCTGACAAGATAAATGCAAATGAAATCCCTTGACAGATGTATAAAATTTAAACATGAAATCCTCTGACAGATAATGCAAAATGACTGCTAAGACAGTGGAAAATGTAAAAGTTCTATTTTTCACAGATTTTAAAGGGAAGACGCTCTCGTTAAGATGTATACGATAGAGTAAAAAAAATTGTTAAAACAGAAAAGCTGGATGACGGAAACTTGTTTAGACAGAAAAAGGTCCCGTTGTTGACAGAAGCAAGCCGTTAGGACAAGTAGGACAGAAATACCATCTAAGACAAAGGCAGAGAGATGCATAAGAAGAAGTAAGCAAATGATCATAGTTATTAAGATAAGTCATGTGAAAACAAAAGAAGATTGACTCGTGAAGACAGCAAAGGAAAAACACTGCTAAGACAGTAAAAAGGCGTAATAGCCCGTTAAGACAAGCAAAAAGTAGAAGTGACCTCGTTAGTGGAAGGCACGAGAATGAAATCTGGCGCGAGCAATGCAAACGGAATGACGATGACCCGTTAAGTACATGTAAAGGAAAGACATCCCCGTTAAGACAAGGATTAAAGTCAGTTTGTCATGCAAGACAAAAGCGCGAAATGACCTGTTAGGATAGGTATGGAAAAGAGAGACTTGTCAAGACAAAAAGACGAGTACAGAAAAGAGATGTCTTGCATCGGATAATAACTCGTGGAGACAAGCGTGGCAACATGAAAGTAATGGCCTATTAGTGCAAGTAAAAGAATGACCCATTGAGACAGGTGTGGGAAGTAATATGATGTGCCTTAGAATGCAGGAGTGGAATATGGACTTTCTTCGTCAACTCGCCTCTAAAATATTAGTTTGAAATTATTTATTACTTATTCTTCCTTGAACTTGAGGGTTTTTTTTAAGCACTTGATAATTATTCTTCAAGAAAATTGGGCAAACATTTTTCCCGCTTTAGAAAATTCTTGATAATTGAGGAGTGTCTGATTTGAAGTGGACTTGGGCAAACATCTTGCCCTACTTTTGAAGAGTTTTGGCAATTCCAGGAATGCCTTAATCAGGGGATTTTGGGCAAGCGTTTTCCCAATTTTTGAATCTTGGATTCATACTTCTCAAGTTTGCTTCATCTTGAATATTTCGTGGGCGCATGTTTGCCCTAACTTGATTTTTGATTTGAAATTTGAGGATGACCTCAAATTTGATTTTTTGTGTCGGCAAGCATTTGCCCAAGTTTGAGTTTGACTCAAAATTGAGGATGCCCTCAAATTGACCTGCGGGGTGCAAGCTGTCTCAACTTTGAGTTGACTCAAAATTTGGAGGGATGACCTCAAATTGGAATTTTTGTAGGCAAGCGTTTTCCTTTAGTTTGAGCTTGACTTATAGATTCCAGGATGACCTCAAATTGAATTTTTTGTAGGCAAGCATTTACCCAGTTTTGATTTGATATGGGGAAATTTTCCCCGGTTTTACTTAAGATTGATAATAGATACAAGGGACGCCTTTGATGTTTATCATGATGTTTGAATGAATGCAGTAGGATGTGATGCTTTAACTTGATTATTGCTTCTTAATGCTCAACATAATTATTTAATAGATGCTATGGAATGAATGCATGCCATGAGATGGTGAAAAAACTTTGTTTTCTGATTTTATTATTTTTTTTATTTTTTCGATAGGTTCTTTCTCGACAACCTTATAGTCAGGAAAGGAACCAAAAATCGATGAGCCGATTGACTAATCTCTTGGCTTGGTCAACTTTGCTACCTCTTTCCAGGATCTTGAGACCCATCAATAGTCAAGATTATTGGATGAGACACACTCCTTTGTCTTGGACAAAGATTATGGCTGGTAAAAAGATGACTCCGGGAAATAAATGTCGTGTTATGATGGTTGAGGACTCATCCGATTTTTCATGACCTTTGAAATTTATCTTTATTTTTACATTTTTCACATTCCTTTTTGGCCCGTGTACCTTTGAGGTATGCAAAGTGATCTGGATAATTAATGGAAGGAAATGCAGAATTTTGCAAATGATGTTTAAGGTAGTATATTTGAAAGGAAAGGCTTAAGGATGTTGGTTTGATTGCCCAAATGGCACCTTTTGGTGAAAATGCCAATGCTGCTTTTCATAATCTTGATTGTCAAATTAACCAAATCCTAAGAAGTGGCAAAAATTTTGCCCCGCTTTTGGAAAGTGGAGATGCGTAAATGCCGATTGACGGGATTCTTTGTTGACCTTAACTTTTGCCTAGGTTGTTCTTTTGATTTTTCAACCATTGTGTCTTTTGTTTGTCCTAACTTTTAATATACGCTCTACGGGAGCTTTCAACCTAGCGCCTCTGATTGTATGCCCTAACTTTTGCCTAAGCCGCCTCTTGAGGGTTTCTCGACCTTAGCTGGCTTTGTTTGACAGGTGCCCTAACTTTTGCCTAGGTCATCTTCTAAGGTTTTTCACTCCAATCGTGGCCTTTTGTGCCCTAACTTTTCCTAGGTCACTTTTGCAAGATTCTCCTCACCTAGCGCCCTTGATTGTATGCCCTAACTTTTGCCTAAGCCGCCCTTTTGGAGGGTTTTCCACCTAATGGCCTTTGCTTGTGTGCCCTAACTTTTGCCTAGGCCGCCTTTTGAGGGTTCTCGATCAGCCGGCCCTCATTTTGATCCTAATTTTTCCTGAATTTTTTTTTTGAATTTTAATCCAAACAAGATCTTTTCAATCATGACTTCATCGATTTATTTTTTGAATTTTAACCTTACTTTTGCCTGGATTATTTAGCTTTTAATCCAGCAAGTTTTTTCTTTTACTTGAATTTTGCATGGTCGATATTGATTTTTCCTGGAATATTTTGGCTTCCAATTTAGTGGATCTTATTTTGCATCCCTAATTTTGCCTGGATTTGAATTTCTGATCCAACGTGATATTCATTGTTGACAGTAGTATCAATGCATGTGATTTGGGAATCCCTGGTTAGACTTTTTGTTATTCTCGCTCCTCATTGGGCTTTTCTTTGAGCTTGATTAATCGACATTCAAGATTATTTATTACAAAGATCGGCATTGTCACCACAGGTATTTATTTGTTTAGATAAGAAGTCGGTGGAATGATTAAAAAGAATGGTAAATTTTTAAAAGTAAAGCCAAAATTTGAGGCACATGCTTAAGAAACGTGGAAAATGTAATTTTGCATTTATTCATTGCTCGTTTATTTACGTAAGATTGATTTTGAAAAGTATGAAAAATCTTG